>VUYV01000255.1:222580-260388 GCA_008711295.1 Anarhynchus alexandrinus | reverse complement strand
TGATGAGATGACAGTGAAATGCAAATTTGTGGCCTGAAGCATGTGACTATAGTGCAACAGGTGAGGCGAGTCTTGAACCCCAGAACAATATAGGTACCATTACTTTGACAAAAATAATGATATGATATGATATGATATGATAAAATTGCTGTTCACTTTCTGTGCAGTCACACATCTCAATGTTTTTGTATATTATGAACTTCCAGTAGTAATTGTGCATATAAGAATCTAAATCATTGAAGACAAATATGCATATAGCTGTGAAAGCACTATCAGCACGTTCCAGATACAGTCTTTGATATTCATAATTTGTTTTCAATATCTTTCTTTTTGCTAGAAAAATCCACGGGGCTTGCTTTTTTCTGTGCCAGATGCCTCTCAGTCGAGAGGAGGTAGTTGCCAAATTGCTCACCATGCAGTAGAAATGGCAACTGAAAGTGATTATACCGAACATATGGTCCAAAGGCAGACATCTGCTAACAAAGATTAGGGATACTGTGGCAGATTCTCACTTGTTCTAATGAGCCAAATAATCTTGAACATAAGTCCATTAGAACAAATGAGAGTAGCCATCAATGGCTTTTGCATCAGACCTGGCCCCGCTCCCCGTGCCTCTCCCCACACACTCCTTTGTTTTGCCAGCTTAGGCGTGCAGTGGTATCATGGGAGACACGGGTGTATTTGCCAGAAATATTTCATTAAACCATTTTAATTAGTTACAAAGTATTAAGAATAGCACTTCAGTGAAAAGGTAAACCTAACAGTTTTAGTGGAATGCAGTAAGACCTTAAGGCGGGCACCTGGAGATTGTAAGAAGTATACAGGGAGGAAAGAGGCAAGGCTGCCGTTTCTCGTGTCTGGAGATTACATATGTTCTTCGTTCCTATTCAGTTTCATCATTGGAGAGGCAATGTGGTCTCCTTGAAGAGAGAGAAATGAGAATACATGAGAAATGTGGTCTCCTTGATTGTTAGGGCAAAAGTGAAGCTTACTTGCAGTTACAGACTTGATAATTCGGGGCCATGGGTTCTAGGTGGGAAGAGGTTAGATTAAAGTACTGTACCCACATGACAGATGTCTATCTCAGTCTATCACAAGGTGCCAAACTTATTAAATGCCGGGGAGCCAGGCACCGAAGTTGCAATCAGAGTGGTGCATCGCCTCGTGGGACAGTGATGGCAGAACAGGGGTGCTGGTGGATGGAGTGGCTTGAGGTGGCATAAGGGAAGGGTGAGAGTTGGTCACTGAGGAACTCTCTACTGAGAGGTGGATCCGAGAGTGAATGCCAGGGAAAATAAAGTGGCTTGGAAAGCTGTATGTGCGCTTTGAGGGCCACAAGTTTAAGCTAAGGGCAAGAACAGAAGTAGCTGGAGATGGGGAGGCAAGAGGTGCTGGCAGAAGGGAAAGTAAAAAAAAACCAACCAAACTTGTGAGGTGAGAGTAGCAGTAGTGATGAAGCAAGGTAGTATTGATTGTATTGATCACACTGAAAGGGGAAAGAAGTTTGGTAAGTGGCCTGGTCGGTAGTACTGTGAGCCGTGAAAATGCTGCTGTAGCATAATCTCACTTTGAAAGATATCTACTTTTGAGACCCTCAGCAAAATAAGTAATAAACTCGAGGCAGAGAGAAGCTGCACAGCTGTGGTATTATCAGTCCTTTGGAGAAGGAAGCATGTGAAGAAAGGACTATCTTCTGCACTCTGTTTTCAAGTAGAAGATGACTTTTCCATCAGATCATCTTGATGTTAAGATACTTCATGCTTTTTTCACTTAAAAAGAACAAATCAATTGGTTAAGAAAGCCTATGCACCATGCTGAGGCATGAAGGATGTTATTAAAATGCCAAGTGTTTGTGAGAATGTGTATGATATGTATGCAAATCCATGAGGTGTTTGTATATTAATCTATATTGTGCTACATATGCAGACTGAAAGCGTATATCCATCTATATCTAGACACAACTATAGATATGGATGTGTGTGTATCCACCTATAACTGAAATATATACAGCCTTATTAGGTTTTCTCCTGTTATTAGGGAGAATATTCCAAAGTGCCCCCAGGTGAGCGGCAGAGCTCAGGTCCTCTCCAGCTTTATGAGAAAGGAGCCTCCATTATGCAAGCTGTTTTTGCTGACTCTCTGGAGTGTTATTTGATACATTTTCAATATAGTTTGTAAAGTATGATGGAAGTGTTCCAGTAAAGAGGTGCAACATTAAATATAAGATTATTAACATCATTCCTTTTGGCTAGGCAGGTATAAGGTGTGTGTACTTTCTAACTTTTCAGGCATTTAAAATAACCTATCCATAAAGTTTTAAATTTAAGTACTTTAAAGTTATGACTTAAGAGTGGTAGAGGTAAGTCCCTGGTTATTTATAAGTTTTCTACATACTTCTTTTTGATCTCATAACCTAAGAAGGAGGCTAAAGATCATAAAATTTGTTCAAATTAAGATGTTTTAATTAGCTGGTGTTTAAATGAATTGGAAATCCATGAGAAGAAGTTGCTCAACGCATCTACTACCTCACAAAAAAATTATAGATGCCTGAGCAAGGCTTAAATTTTGCTAGTTGAATCATGGAAGATATACAGTTTTTCTTGTAGCTGCAAAAAAAATGATGTGCAAGATTGTTTAGATATTATCATTTCATAAGTTTACATGTCTTGTTTTGTCTTCTGATTGAAGATTATTGTCCTGCCATCTGGTCTGGAGATGACATTTTGTTATTCTCCTCATGTTAAGTGGTAGCACAATGGAATTCAGACTTCTCTGGAGTCAGAATCACCTATCCTAATTTCAAGTTGCCAAGTATCTGGGTGTATGCCAGTTTATGGATCTTTTTTTTTCCAAGTGAAACAATGAAAACGGACACTTCTGCTTGGCAAACACTTAAACAGTTTGTACTCATGCTTGGCCCCCTATGGAAAATTAGAAGTTAATTTTCCTTGGTACGCTTGCTCAGATGCCTGCTGGGTTCTGATTGGATCCTCAAGCCAGAGGTTAAACTGAGGTGAGAGTCTTTAATCCACAATTTGCCTGCATTTGTGTGTTCTGGCAGATTGTATAAAGGAGCATCTTCAAGATATTTTGGTGTGCAAAGCCTCTTTGCATTTTTTTCCTATTTCTGTTCAAGCTTAAAAACAAACAACACAGTGCAAAGTTTTGGGTACAATTTAATACATTAAACAAGAAAAGCTGAGGCATCAAAGGAAGCTGAGCGGGTGAGAGCTGTCCTTAATACACCTCCAGAATTAGGGCTGGGGTTTGGTGGTTTCATTTAGGAGAACACAGCATCAATATTCTGCTGAAAATCCCCTCTTGTCTCCTTCATCCATCTGCGAGGTCATCTTTTGTTTCTATTATTCTTATATGAAGGAAAACAACTCTGTAAACAAAGGAAAAACTAATGATATATGCAGTATCGTATGTAATGTATCTGTATCATCTCCCTGCAAGTGTATGAATTGCAATGGTAGGTGGTGACAAACAAGGGAATTGCACATCCTTTGGGTAGTTAGTCATTTGTTGTTGCAACTGACTTATTTTCGAATCATTTGAAGACACATTTCTACTTGTAAATTGTTCTCCTACAATGTGTTCTTGAGTCAATGTCTTAAATTAGGCCTTAATGGAAAAATGGATGAAGCATTAGATAATTCTTTCCTCCCCTAGTCATGCAAATAAAGTTAATAAGTGCTGTCTTTCAGCCTTTCTTTTTCTGTTTACTTTAAGCTGTTAATTAGTTGCAGCGATCAGAATTGTATTCTTTTGACTGTAATAAATGGAATTCCAATAAGGAAGACTGAAGCTGTCCTAAAAATAAACTGTGCTTTAGTAACTTTCAACCAGTGTATAGAGTCGTCAAGCTGTTTGCAAAGGGATGCTTGCAGCACTTCGGTTGTTTTGTATCATTCTACGGTGACACAGGGAAATAAGGTAGATTTGGTACCCTAATTGTAAAGGTGAGACAGAAGAGTTACCTGGGTAGAGCCTGTGCAATAAATAGAAGGCTTTTAAAAGTATGTTGTGATGAAGAATACTTATAGCTGCACAAAGTGTCAAAAAAAATAAATCTTTTAAATGCATTACAAAGCTAACTATATCTGTGAGTAAAAAGTTATAGCTTTATCACTTCAGAAATCTTGTGTTATCTGGATTGCCAAACAATGTGGTCAAACACTATATTTAGATGCTCCCTTTTTTAAGAAAGAAAATGACTGATTTAGGAATCCTACTCTGCTCTCCTGCTGAGCTTGGGTACAGAGCAAACACACTCTCCACCAAAAGGGTTAATGGAGTATTTACTCCACAGAGTTTGCAGAAGCTGGTCAACCACAAACTTGGAATAATTAATGTTGACATGTTCAAGGACATATCTTACTTTTCTGTCTTAGCAAGGCTTGATTTCTACTGCGCTTTTGCAGCGTCTTTAGAGGAATTGCTAATAACAGTGCGGCTCTACTGAGAGTGTCAACAGTGGAGTCCTCAGCACACATTTAATTTAGAATTGGTATGCTGTGAGAATATTGTGGATATGTATATCAAAGTGTTCATGGTAAAAAATCCACAGAAGTGATTTAATAGATTTATATCTAGCAAGACTTCTATAAGAAGACATATAAATAGTTATTTCTAGCAGAAGTATTTCACTTGGTTTCTCCAAATTTCCATTTTCCCTACAGATCCCATTCATTCAGAGCATTTCTTCTTCTCACTGGTAGTCATATTGCAACTTACTTTTGTATAATTGTCACAAGCATGGCAAGAATTGAGTGAGTTTCTTTGGTCATCTCAATCCTTTACAATCTTTTTTCAGATTCTAAATAATGTCAACTGGCCTCTGGAAAGAAATGTAGTGTAACCAAGCTTTGGTTCATTGACACTTGTGAGGAGATCTAGAAATAGGTCAAATATGATCTCTTAACAGGTATGTAGTCCTTTAATTGACTTTTTTCCATGAATTTCAGCTGAGCGCTTTTAGCATTTGGCAGTTTCATGTGATTGATGAAGTACATGTCTGAGTCTTATGCTTTATAGCTCTAAGAGATGAAAGGGTACGTTCAAACCGTTGGTATAATGAGCTCAGGAAGGGGTATTCCTAAAGCTGAGACAAGATTGATTGGATGAAGCTTCTGCAGAGTATGACTGAATCTTCCCATTTTGTGGTGCCTCCTTTCCTTCTGATGTCTGAGATGAATCACACCCTGCACCTTGGAATGGCCATCAACCGAGCAGTCACAGAGCTGGGGTAACTGCATGCACAGCCACTCTGCTGGATTTTCAACGTGCAGAGAGATGCTAATCTAACTTAACTGGAGAGTTTATGTTGAATATTTGGAAATTATATTTTGCAGTCATAAAACTACAGTTAAGCTCAAGAGGATTTATTAAAAAATATACTGAATATGTTATATAAATTATAGGAAGGCTGCAATTATTGGGGATTTAGAAATACTCAGTGCAGTATTATAGCTCCCAAGTTCTAATATTCCTGCTATGGATCATCTTTTATATCATTTTCCAACAAGGGGGTTTATTTGCGGCTCAACAGATTTTGAAGGCAATGTGATGCATTGCATAAACTGAAAAGTGCACTGCAAAACATGTTGTCCTTATAATGAATCTGTGTATCTTGAAGTCACTGTATGTGCACAATTTCCTGCCTTTATCATAGTTCCTTAAACTAGTGATCTAAAATATATATTGTTAGTTGTGACATGTATTTCCAAATACATTTGATGTTTGCTGGATGGACCTGGACAGGCTGGAGAGGTGGGCCCAAGCCAACCTCATGCAGTTCAATAAGGCCAAATGCAAGGTCTTACATCTAGGTCGGGGCAATCCCAAGCACAATTACAGGTTGGGCGGGGAATGGCTGGAGAGCAGCACTGAGGAGAAGGACCTGGGTGTGCTGATCGACGAGAAGCTCAACATGAGCCAGCAATGTGCGATCGCAGCCCAGAAGGCCAACCGCATCCTGGGCTGCATCAAAAGAAGTGTGGCCAGCAGGGCGAGGGAGGTGATTCTGCCCCTCTACTCCACTCTCGTGAGACCCCACCTGGAGTACTGCGTCCAGCTCTGGAGTCCCCAACATAAGAAGGACATGGACCTGTTGGAGCGTGTCCAGAGGAGGGCCACGAGGATGATCCGAGGGCTGGAGCACCTCTCCTATGAGGAGAGGCTGAAGGAGTTGGGGCTGTTCAGCCTGGAGAAGAGAAGGCTCCGGGGAGATCTTATTGCGGCCTTTCAGTACCTAAAGGGGGCCTACAGGAGAGCTGGGGAAGGACTTTTTACTAGGGCATGTAGTGACAGGACAAGGGGGAATGGCTTCAAACTGGAAGAGGGCAGGTTTAGATTGAACATTAGGAAGAAGTTTTTCACTTTGAGGGTGGTGAGGCACTGGAACAGGTTGCCCAGAGAGGTTGTTGAGGCCCCATCCCTGGAGGTGTTCAAGGCCAGGCTGGACGTGGCCTTGGGCAACCTGGTCTAGTGGGAGGTGTCCCTGCCTATGGCAGGGGGGTTGGAACTCGATGATCTTCAAGGTCCTTTCCAACCTAAACCATTCTATGATTCTATGATTCTATGGAAAATGCTAAGAGTTCAACAAACCTCCACTGATACTGCAGATGCAAGAACAACAGACCTCAACAGGTAATAACGGGTTTTGGCTGAGCCAGACCATGATGGTGACAGGCATTAGAGCTGTGCCTACGCACTTTGGTTGCTGCACTGATCAATGCTATTTAATTCGCCAGTAGCTCTAGATCCTTCCTCCTGCCTCCACTCTTCTGGTACATCTGTTGGAGCACTGAGCAACAGACTGAATTGAAGATCTGCTCCAGCCACAAAACTATCTTTTTCTCTTGGTGGCTAAAATGATGCTCGGGTAACTACGGACATTTGCAAACCATGTAAGGCTTAAATCCCACCTCCATTTAAACTTTGGGCAACCAAAGCACCAAGAGAATAAAGGACAGCATTTTCAGTTCACAGTCTCTTTGGCACCCTTGAAAAGTGGTGCTCAGCTGTGTTGGAGACAAATGACAGTAGCATATCTACAATAAAGTCCTAACTTCACCGAAGCTGCTGGGAACTTTTCTGCCGGATGAAGCTATTTCAGCAATTAAATTTGCAAGTGACTTGCTAAATGCAGATGGAGGATGAGCAGACCAGGTCAAGTTGTCTGTTAATTTCTAAATCACTCTTCAAAACTTAAAGCCTGTGTACAGCGTAGGTTCACTGCTGGTATTTCTCTTTAGGAGATACTCTGGGAGGTACACATGAGCTTGCAGTCCTGCCTGTACCACCCTAGCATTCACACTGTGCTTCTCCAGATTCACTTCCACAGGGTGCTGGCTGCAGCTTGACTCAAAAAAATCCCTCTCTGCCTTAGCAAATATACCTGTTTCAGCTACTCATTCACTACTCAGTTCACTGTATGCTAACATTGCATGGGAATTAGTTGCTAAAATATAGTCAGTCTTCCAATGGCCCAACCTGTAAATCCCTGATTTTGTGTTTTCTGCTCCTTTTGCATACTTTCTCTCACCTCCAGTAATGACAGGGTCTGTTAGCTGTTTAACCCTTTGTTGCACCATAGCCTACTGGTGGATCCTGCTGTGTCTGGCCAACCATTGCCTCCTCTTCTAATAAGGCAGTTTTCAGGCAAGAGGGGAGGGTTGGGGTGAATATCTGGAAGAAACGTTGCAAAGGGAATGACTGGGGAGTGGAGGGTGGGGAGAAGAAGGACTGTTCACTTCTGCAACACAATTTACAGCCAACTCATCTGACTGCTCATGGGCTTGAAATACAACCAAGCACCTCAAGCAATTGCATAGAAAAACCAGGTACACAAAACAGGCATGTAGAAACAGCACCACTCCATAGCCTAACATGCACACTTTGATGAATTTATTGCCGTTACTCCATCCACTGAACCTGACACCCTAGACAAATGTACTGCTGTGAGTGACTCTTCTTTCCCAGAAATGAAGTAGATGAAGACCTCAAATGAGTCCAAAGACACAATTGACTTTGTAACATTTATGCTTACTGCATAAAAAACATTGAAACATCTATTCTGTGAGTTACAATTCAAGGACATACTTATAAAAATTGAACAGTGACTTCGTCTACCTGTGAACAACATGGTCATCATGAATGGACCAACATCTGCCCACATTAATGTCAAAGACAAGACTCTTCAGGAACGCTAATTCTATGACTTTGGACATGGAAAAGACTATTAATAGAGAAATCTCTTGTTTGTTTGCTTTTTTGTTTCATTTTGTCTTTTGTTTGTTTGGGTTGTCTTCGCAGAGACCCTTTCAAATGCTTTCTGCAGGGAATCTCCTAAAGGAAATATTGAAACCATGTTGATTTGGTCCTTTCTTTCCTATCACTGTTGTCACGGAGGGACGAAAGAGGCAGGAGACAAGGAACTGCCTGTTGATTATTCAACTGACACTTACTTTAGCAGCTTATCAGAGGTTGTACGGCTGCTTTGGAGAAATCCTTCTTACTGTTATATCTGTCATGTTACTTGATAGAGAAAACTTTGCTGGTCCACCTAAATTTTTGCTAATCTCCTTGCTGATCCTTCCGTTCACAGACATGTTGTGGTTAACAAGCTCTTATAGTCTTCCAGTCACATCAATAATGGTGACCGCCACTCTCTTTTCCACTCTGGGACTTTCAAAAGCTGTATCGTTGATGGGTTATCCAGCTTGACAGGTGTTATGGAACACCAGCTGGCAAAAGAGGGTCTGATATGTGTTTTGAATTAGCCACATAAAAAAGGCTTCCGCTTTAAAAAAAAGTGAGAGATATGGGGATGACAACATCTCTTTATCATGTGATTAAGCTTCCTGCTCATTTTTGATGCAGATTTGGACTGGGCAGTTATTGTTGCATGTGGAAGGCTGGCATATCAAAATGATAAAAGTTACAAACTCTGGCCTTGTCATGAAAAAAAATCCTAGAGAGGATTCTATTTCTTGCACCCAAAAAAATAAATATATGTATTCAACTTCCCATTGGTTATTGACAGAGGAGCCTGAGGATATAGCTACTGCGCACAGGACAGCAGGAACAGAAGAACAGAATCTCCAGCAGAAGCAGAATGGAAGAACAGCAGCACACCAGCAGTGCTGCAGGGAAACTCCAAGATTGAGGAACTGCTGCTGGCATGGAAAAACCACAACAGTCGGAACCCGTGGATAATAAAAGCTCAGGAAATCTTTGGAAAAGAAGCAGTCTGAGAACTGCTGCCTTTCAAGGGCGGTGTAAACAGGTTGCAGCACTGATCAGTTATTGGCGCCAACTCGCTGCTCTGATCGGACTTCTAACTAGGCCCTTGCCAATGTTGTGTGCAGGATCAGGCAATGAGGATGGTAGCTTGTGCAGGATGAAGTATAGCTTTGGGAAGTCTCAGGCACACTTTCATTGCCTCTTGCAACAGATTCCCTTTCCAAACACGTCATGACAAACCCTACCGTACCACTGCTCCATTCTGTTGCTGTAACTTGCTAACCAGTAATCCAGGTCATGGATTTGTTAGGGCAGATCAGGAAAGCATGTCATCCTGGGGAAGGTTGTCCTCTTGTTTTGGCTGGTCGCATGCACAAGAAGAAGTAGAAAAAAAGGGAAAAAATTAGGGGAACCCCAGGTGGCAAATGCTATTGTTGTTGAGGTATCCTGTTTAAAGGCTTGGTTTGAGGGTTGGTTTTTAGTTCTTTGAAGTTGCACCATAGTTTGCACTCTGATTTTCCAGGTATCAGATTGGACAAAACGTTGTTAAATTTGTGTTTTTATTAGCAGTCAGGGGTCTGACTGCATCACCGTGACGTTTTCTGCTGTTGCCTTTGTAGATTTACTTAAATTCTGTGTTTAATCACTTGATTCATTACAACTGAGCTGTACTTAGACATTTTATTGAAGCATAACAAAACCAAAAGCAACCTGTGCAAGTCAATAAAACGACATCTGCTTGCTAACCCCAAACTAGCAAGAAAAGAGACTTACAATTAAATATTAATTTTTAAAGTAAACTCTCACCCAGTTCAATCTACAAAAGCAATAAGGCCCAATATGGCCAACAAGAACTAGCAGTCCTCTCACCATAGAAATAATAATTATAAAAGCATCATAGCATCATTCTGAAAGGCTGCACTATGGTACTATTATAATGTGACCCACGGTATTTAACAATCTTTGGGGTGGGGAAAGCTCTTTTGTATTAGCACTTGAGTGCTCATCAAATTCTCAGGTTTTTGTTTATTCGTGCTTCTGTCTCTAACTGCTTAGGAGGGCACTTAAAATTTTTATAATATGACTAATAGATCATTGTCTGTGCAGGCTCTACTCTTTATAAAATGGCTCACTTTTAGTATGCAGGTGTTACAGGAGGCGCCACAATCTGGCTATACGTTGTTGGCAATGTTGGCATCCAGATGATGGTAATGGCATCAATGTCTTTCTTCCAACTTTCTAAATGTGCACACCTCTACCATTCTGCAGCCACCAGGGAGGTAACTAGAGGGTTTTTCTGGTTCCATGTTGTCTGCTTTCGTCTTCATGAACTGTGGCAGAGAAAGTCTTAAAGAAATCCCGGATAAAACTCCCGGTGGAGTTGTGAAAGGGTTAACTATGTTTTGCCCATATCTTCTGGTACCTTTAGTTAACAGCACTGGTAACAGTCAGTCCCTTTATGTTCTTCATTTTCAAAGCAGTACAAATATCCTCAAGTTCTTGCCAGTCTGCAGTTTGCCTGTGTGCTTGAGATGTATGACAAATTCGCTATCTTCCTGTCACGCGATGTCTGTCGCTCAGCCTCCCTCGCCTTGGAGTCAGTATGTCTGCTGACATCAAGCAAATGAATTCAGCCACTTTGTCCTCATCTTCTGCTGCATTCCCTTCAGTGGAAATAGGCTAAAAAACTCAATAATTGGTAACTGTTGGCAACTTTTCTTTTATGTCCTATGTCTGAATCAGATTCCCTGCCATGTTTAGTAAGCTTTGTCTCATGGGTTTTTCTTCCATGTGTAGATAAAGAAGGGAAAATATTATGAAACCATGGGTACCAGCTATATATACATATATTTATCCTTTAAAAAAAATTAATGCCTCATATATTAGTGCATGAATGGCACAATAGACTTGTCTATCTCATGCCTCGTGGGCACAGCACAGGGAATGGTATGATGAGATTCCTCTCTACAAACCAATTGAATTCATCTCCTTCCTGAAAGAATCAGTACTGTATCTGAAAGTACAGTTTAGTCTTCGTAACTTTTTTAGTATTTTACATCATACTTTAGATTGCTGACGCGTCTTGGTTTCCCTATTTGGGAGTTCCTGTGACATAGACAGAAAGTACAGAGACAACCAATTTCACTGTACTAAAACATTGTGATTTGATAACATTTGTGCAGCTCCAGTAGGTCAAAACTGAATTCAGTAGGGAAGACAGAGTGCTGTAATCCTTTTCAGACAAATGAAGTGAGTCATTCCTTCATATTATTTTAAAATGTCTAATGAGGTTTCCCATTTTTCTCAAGTTTGTTTAACAGTAGAAGAGCACTGTTATATATGAAGGGTTGGTTTTTTTCCTGAGTGAATGAAATTTGCCAGCATTATTTGGGAAAGACATACTTTCCTATTTCTCTCAAAATAATATACTACTGTTATTGCTGTCTCGTATTACAGATATTTCAGATTTACTTACTTGGCAAAAACCATACCTATAGAGTCTGCTTAAAAATGTAGAGTAATAAGTTACTTCAAATATATGCACACCACCCCAAACAAGCCTATTTCAAGAGCTGCTGAAAATCTTCAAAGTTATGTTTTAATGAAAGGCACAGTGCTTATATTGAATTAATGGGAAAAAAGCATGTAAACTGAATAAAACTCTGTCTTGACTCAGATGTCTACCAAAGAGATCAATTAATAATGTAAATTCTACATCCATCTTTGCATGTTCTGTGGAACAGCAGCAATTTTCAGGAACTGAGGGTCCCCAGTAAATCCAGAAGCATCAGTGTTTTAGAAGAAGTCCTGCTGTTACCGCCATTTGTGCTTTTTAACACCTGCATATTTCGATTCTCTTGAAATGCTTACTTCGGAGTCAGCAACTGAAATTATGTGCTAAATTAGAGTACAGGAGGTTTCTTGGTTTCTTGGCTGTATCTGCGGAGCGCACCTATGAAGGGGCCAAAAGGACTGTACTCAACCAGTATGGCTGAAGGCAGGCTTAAAGGCTTAAAGGTGAATGAGTACACATACCATCGAAATGCAGTTCTGCGATTATGAAGGTACATGTCAGAGCATAACCTAAAGTCAGAGGAGCTGCTGTGTTTCAATTTGGTTTGAATCGCTTAATCCTATATCCAGTCTGCTGATGCATACAGGAATGTCAGTGAGTTCAGGGTATGGGAGGGATGAGACAGAGGAGATGTGTTTGGATAGCCTGGGCAATATTTCGGTTTATATTTTGTTGCACCTTATTGACACTTACTTCAGTGACACTGATTACAATTTTCTTAAATTTATTATGCTGGTGTAAAATTCGTAATACCCTAATATTCATGTACTATGTATACCAGTTTATCTCTGTTGTAGTATACCTGACCCTTGTGACCTCGAAAGTTCTCCCCAGATGAATCGATTTTCTCTGAATTTTGTGGTGGTGGAATATTTTTCTAAGTACAGTGTTGGAAACACCAAGAAAAATTTAAGAGTTTTGGTAGCTTTTTACTTTAGAGTCTGATATGTATACCACAGCTATACTTCATTCTTTTTCATCATCTATTTGGGGTTATTTTTTCTGTTGTTTTTAAAAAACAGTGTCTTGACTTTGGAGTAGGAAAACAGCAACACTTACTATGGAAAATATTTTCTGGCAGGAATAATGCCTATAAAGTTTTCACAAGGCTTTCATTGTCTTAAAATCTAGTACAATACCATGTTCAGGCAATACTTTCTATGTAATTCCATGTTAAAATGCCCAAACTCTAAAAAATCCACCTCCAAAACTCCCCACTGGGGAGGAAGAAATGGCAATGCATCGCAAAATTAGATTTATATACAAACTTCCTTAAAATGGTCAGGGAGTTCAGATCTACATTTGGTTAAGTGGATACCAGGTAAAATATAGCAGCTGATGATACTGGAGAAGACCACCTGAACCAATGAGTAACCTAGGACTTTGCTGCCAGTCATTTTAACTAGAAAAAACTGACTTAATGTGAGTCAGAGCAGAATGTACTTGGCTTTCTTTGCACAGTGGCCCAGACTTCTGTATTATTTGTACCGTGAAAAAAGTTTTTTTTCACCCAAAGTACAACATCTACGCCCTGGAAAGCGCAGGAGCAATGTTGTTTAAAANGACTGCCACGACTTCTCAAATATGATGGCTAGTGGCTTAGCGACTTCATCTGCCAGTTCCCTCAGGACCCGCGGATGTATCTCATCAGGTCCCATGGACTTGTGCACCTTCAGGTTCCTTAATGTGAGTCAGAGCAGAATGTACTTGGCTTTCTTTGCACAGTGGCCCAGACTTCTGTATTATTTGTACTGTGAAAAAAGTTTTTTTTCACCCAAAGTACAACATCTACGCCCTGGAAAGCGCAGGAGCAATGTTGTTTAAAAGCATATCTATTGTACCATTTGGTCTCAGTTGCTTCTGGTTTCCTTCTTTTGCTTCAGGATATCAAGAAAAGATGTGATCATAGATGCAGATTTACTGGTGGGAACCAGGGGCTTCTGTCTTTCTTGTACTGTTTCCTGTTGTGTCCTCTGCCTTTTTTATGACTGGAGACATTGTTAGGTACCCAAGAGAAATGTGACCAAGAAAGATCTAAGTAATGCATACATTTGCATATTGGCTGCTCAGCACATGTGCAAAGAATCAGCTTTGTCCAGACTTATTTTGTTAAACATGTGAGCTGGCTACCCATGCCATTCAGTAGTCACCCATGCCTGTCGTTTTCCTAATTCACGTACCCTCCTTGGCTGCCTGGGATTTTCCAGGTGGAAATACATGCAAGATGTGGTCCAGGCTCGCTCGTCCCTTGGCACAGCAGTGCAGCCCCCTTCTCCTTCCCTCTGCCATTCAGACTGCGACTGCATTTGCCCCGGTCATTGGCGCAGATTGACTGTCAGCAGGAAGTGAGAATGATCCCTTCGGCTTTTCCAGGCTGTCTGTATCCCAAATGCACGCTTCCTCCTCCACCACCACCATCTTGTAGCACATGCCCTATTTCTTCCTCAGTGTTTCTTGATGTGGTCACCCCCATAAGGGCCCCCTGTGCCACATACTGCAGCTGCTTGGAATGATCTTTTGGACACATGGGAAACCCAAGAGTGTTAAGGACTGGTTTTAAATTTGGCAACCAATTCACAGGCGTATCTGCAAATGCCCCAGACCTGCACTTTATCCCAAGAGCTATAAAAATAAGTACCTAAGTCACAAAGAAATATACAAGAAAATCAATTTTCTTACCTACATTCTTGGTTGTTGCTGTCTATTTTGATGTCTCCAAACCATAACAGGACTACAGGAATGGATTGTGTGTAAATATTATTTAGTTTCTATAGGAATAGATCATGTGACTCAGCAAGAAGCAGTAGACCAAAAATTCAGCCTCGCTATAGCTCTTTTGTGCCACTCTCATGATCTCTAGGGGTTGGAAGAGTTCATTGAAGCAAATCAAATTTAGTGTAGTGGGTCTCCTCCAACTTTGTCAAGGACTTAATCTCTGGTTGGCCAAGGGCAAAGGGGAATTTCCCAACGATGTAAAGCCAAGTTAAGATGGAGTGTAACCAATGCCTTACTTTCTCTATATGAAATTAATTTTCGTGAATCAATATTCAAATGCTAAAGTGTAATCAGAATGATATATTCTACTGAAGTGCTCTTACAGGGCCCTGTACAGCAATAGGATTCAGACTGTGACAGGAAATTTGCTATGTATATTGTCCCTGAATACTTAAACAGTTTCCTTAAAATGCATTTTAACAGCTAGGTTGTTCATCTAAAAACTACTAAAGAAGTTTAAGGGGTTGTTTCCATGGTTTAGAAAAACACATCCTATAAATAGATTTTCCTACTGCAAAAGCCTGTCTCAATTAATTCTTCCGATTAAGCCTCAATAACACATACTCCATGAGAATTTGCATTTGTGCATTATGCATGGGAATTACGCCTAGTAATTCCATGGACTATAATAGTCCTCAGTGTACCCTGGGATCAAAGTTCTGCCCTTTTTCTTCTGTCCTGTGTTTATTGGCAGCTTTTGATTCCATCAATCACACCGAGGTAATGTCAACTTTGAAGAGGCACTGTTGGGTTACCATGAGTATTATTTTGGCATGTTTGGAGTAGTCTCAGACATAGTTCTCTGATAGTTACGCTGGTCAATCTTTTTTTCTGCTCGTAGCTCTTCAGGGTTCCATCTTCAGCCCTTATAAGTCTTTTGTTGTTTTTTAAATGCTGGTATCTAGGTTACAGTAGCCTTTTAAAATATTAGATGTACCATGCAGATGACAAGACTTCCTTTCTGAGCTGTCCCTTCCAAATTTGATTTGGTTCCTGCAGTTTCTGAGCTGCCCTGAAGAGTTGTTTCTGAATTTGGGCCAAAAACTGCACAATATTTTGCTTCAATGAGGTTTTTGACAAAACATAAGCTTTATGTGTGGAACCCACTATCACGCTGGACTAGCTCTTTCTTCGCAGTCCCTTTGAGGATAATTTTTCCATTTCCTGTCACTACAGATTGCACTCTTGGAGGCAGTTTTAAATCAGTAATGTCTTTGATGTTTTTCTTTTAGCATGCCAGGAACATTCCCAGAGTGACACTGATGCTCTCCCAGGCTGTCCAAATGTGTATTCATGGCAGGCTTCCGCTAAGCTGCTGTAACACTCTCCCACTCTGTTTGCTAGCTTGCCAGATGTGAATAAGCTCCAGTTAATTGAAAATACCAGATTTTGAATAGGTTGCAGTTAATTCAAAATGCTATGGCCAGATTGTATATGTGGCTAAACATTATGTTGCTAAATTTTAACCGTTGCGTCACTCTTCTGTGAAAACCAAATGACAGAAACGTTTCTCAGATGTTTTGAACTTTTTCTTCTCGGGCTTCCAGTGCCCTTAAAGAAAAATATTCAGTGGATCTTTCCGAAGCAAGCTGAACGCATCTGACATAACGGGAGGTCAGGTAGAGTAAATGGGCTAGTTGTTTTTAAATGACAGCTGAAAATGAGGTGCTAACATCCTGAATTGTTTTCTGTCACTGCTGTGGAGTTGCATACCTACAGAAGGGAGGAATTAATTTTCTGTCTGTCGCTATAAAAGCTTCTTTTCTTTTGCTTGTACCTTCCATGTTAATCTGGAATTTAGACTTTTTGCTCAACGGAACTTTTGTGGTTATGGCAAAAACAATTTAGGGAAAAGATTTAGTTTTCTTGTCATTGCTTGTACATCACGTACTTTTCAGTATTCCTATTCCATCCATTCTGAAGTTGAGTGAGGCTATTTGTGAAAACCAGGTATGAATACCTGTTACACATTTTCCCGGGTGTCCTAGTCCCCTGAGTAACCACATTGCTCAGGGTTATTATTGTCAGAACAACCGGTTATAAAAAGAGACAAAACCCCAGGTCAGCACTAAGGAGCAAAAAAAAGGGATTTCCCGTTCATCTTAAGCTACAGCTGCTGGATGCCGTGACTGTGCAATTCAGAAATGGCACTTCTCCCCTCCAAAATAGCAGAAAACATAACACGTTTGTTATGGAAATTGATCTTTTTCTGCATCTGGGTATTAACTATGGATAACAGTTCCCTTGTCTATCTGACCGTCAGTCCAGTAGCATAACTCTTAACCAGTGCATTCATACTAGCTAGCCGATGTTTAAAAGGGAGAGACAGAGGTTATAACAAGAAAGCCACAAGACACTTTTTGGGAAAGAAACCTGAAGAGCACTCAAACAAGAGCTTGCAGGTCTACAAAATCAGAAGCCTCCCATGTCAGTGCTGGTGCTGTAGAAGGAGAATTATCCAAGCACTGTGCCTTATAAAGCTGCAAGTACTGGACTCTTCTGGATCTTCACGAAAGCTTTCTGTGTCTATGATTTTGAATAGTCATGCTACATTGGGATTTCTGCATGTGCTAAAGTTATAGAATTTTCTGCCTTCTGTGACACTACTTGAATTAATGACACGGCTATAAATATTCAGGGAAGGATGTTGTGAAGAATTTGGAAAAGCCTGTGCATTTTAGTATAACTGGATGAATCTATTAATATCATATGATTCAGGCAGAATATCTGAGTTTTCTATCAGACAGCAAGGAGGCCCCAGGCAGGAGGGTGTGTGCTTAGACCATACACGTAGCTAGAAATGGCAGGTGGAATGACCGAAACTATTAGACCAACCAGGCTGAAGTCAGTCCTAGACAGAAAGGTGGAAATCAGAATGCTGATACGGGATTTAATTATTTAAAATTCAAAAGATGGGAATATGAGTCAACCAGCTTTTATGGCATGTGGGTCTGATTTCATTCCTCTGATGAGATAAGTTTAGTTCATTAAAGCAGTTGTTTACATACCACAGAAACTGCCTTTCGTAAAGCACTGAACTGTGTGTTATTGTGATGAGAAGTCAACACTATCTGATATTGATTAAGTGCAAATTAAATGGATTTAGGCACTTGGTAGCTGGTATATATCAAAGTGGTATCATGCAAGATTTATCATTGAGTAGAAGTATTTCAAACGGGATTTTGCAGAGATCAGTTACAGGTCAGCGCTATTAAATGCTGTTTTATAAATTACTGGAAAAGTAAATATAAAAGCAGTGCGAATAAAATTTATGGATGATATAAAGTGTGTCAAAATATTGAGAACAGAGCAGCCAAGCTAAGCAATCTGGATTTCTTAAACTGGTAGGATGCAAGCAAAAGCTGACTTTAGATGTCAGGGTTGCTGCCTGTGGAGACGCTTGCCTGAGAGGCTGCATAGGCTGGGGATGCAGCGCTGCTCCTGTGCTGCACAGTCCTCTTCCTTGGCGTGCTAGTCTGGCTGAGCAGAATGGCACGCTGACACTGCTTCTGGGACCTGAATCAATATCCCTCCTTGGCTGGTGCTACATACTATGTCGGGTCGCTCGATGTACACAGTTCTCCTATGAGTGTGGTTACAGAGCAGCAGAAGTGGGTGCCACAAGCAAGGCTGGGGCTAGCTGTTGGTTTCAGAATGATTTCTATTAGCAGAGTATGAAAGTAACATTTCAAGGTCTTAATTTAGGTCTTCACTGTCAGTTGTAATTTATTTATGAGCACTAACCCTCAAGAAAAGCAAGAGAACACAAAGGGTTCATATCGCGTAAAATTCATTATGGGAAACTAAGTCTGCAGAGATAACAGTAGTTGCACAAACTGAATGGGAGAAAGAGGAATTTCGAGCTGAAGGTTGATACTGTATTTTCCAGGATTGGTATGAGCTAAGGATGAAGTATTATAAAATTAAGATATTTGGGATTGCCGGGGTCTATAACCTTAATATGATTTTGTGTGTGTATATACATAATTATATGTGTATAACTATCTGCCTGCTCTCTCTCTGTCACACAACTGGTATCAAATTTTACAAAGAACAGAAGGAATTTCAGAAACTTCAGGCCAATTACTGGCTTGCGCAGCCATTTACATTAGGATAAATCCATACAGCTACTGAAAGGAGGGGCCGCAGGTCTTTGTTTCCACTACATCTTTTGTGTCGGCACCAGCGTGTGTACTGCTCCATGGGGAGGGCAGGGCAAGGAACGGTTCTTTCTAAAGCAAATCCAACCAGGAAAGGTATTTTTCAGCTCAATCGCTTCCCTGACCCGTCCCGTTGCGAGGCCATTTGGGCTCTAGTTCTGGTGCCAGGCAAGCACAAGGGAGACACTGCCTCTTCGCGGCAGGGCTTCAGACTTGCATTGGATCAGGGCCTTGAGTAACCTCACCAGATACTCAAATTGGGTTTTGCAGTTCTCCTTGCCATTGTCGTGATTTGCTGCTGCTCTCCTTCCCTACATGTGGGATTTCCAAACCTGCAGGTTACTTACTCATCTGATCCTTTTTTGCACACCTGCTCCTCTTGAGGTTAATATTTTTATTTCCCCAGTGGAAGGTAGCATCCAAGGGACCAAAGCTGTCCTGGGCATTGTTAAGGATGGCATAAAATCTTCGCAGATAAAAATGGAGTGGTTTCTTCACCTGTTTTATGCCAAGGTTGAAATATTCCAGCATAATACAAAGAGAGATTAAACCAGAAACGGATCATCTATTTTTCTTTCAGGCTGGTTATACACTTTTGTGTACTCCTTGTCACATCTGGCAAATCACTCAGTCAAAAGGACAAGAGTGAAAAATGGATGGTTTGACTCCCCAAAGCAAATGTAGTCCAAGTGAATTACTATACGGTACGCAGCATGAAGGTATTGGATGAAAACTCCCAAATCCATGCAAAACAAATACCAACTTACTTTAAATATACATTTTTTTAAGAGATGGCTTCTCTAGCCTGACTAGCACTACAGCTGACTTCTCCTTATGTACAGGAAGGTTTACAATTCACATTTGCTGAAAGATTTAACCCAGCATTACTAACACCCATTCGTGGTGCTGTGTATCAGAGGAACAACTTGCAATAATGCCTTGCACAAGTAACAATGGAAATATTGGGACAGGCAAAACCAGAGTGATGTTTAAAGGCCCAAAAGTTAGCAGCAATGACACTCTGAAAATGCCAGTGAGCCACATACTCCAAGTGAAAAGAGGCACCTGGTCTGCTGGGACATGGATGTTGTTGCAATGCCAGGGACATTCCAGTTAGCATCTCTAAGATTCATTAAAAGTACTTAAAGAGAGTGAGCTCTCCTGGAAAATGAAACAAAACCTTTAATCGCAATATGGCTGTTCTGATTGCCAAACTGTTGCATTGCATATTCCCTTTTCCTTTTCGGAATAAAATACTGATCCACCTGAAACACTTCAGAAAACCTTGAATAGTTGCCCCACGGAGACATGAGGGAGGCAAATGTCAGGCACAGAGCTCATCTTTAATGCGTGGGGGTGGCTTGGAGGACTCGGCTCCCCCCACTGTGAGAAGTGATAAGGAGAAGGGCAGTAGCTGTGGAAGAGGAGTGGGATTTCATATCACCCAGTCCCTCCCTGAGCTGCTACCTGGGGCCTCACCCGTGGCCTTTGGAGACACAGTTATCTTCTGCTGCCCCACCACCTGTAACGGTGCTGACATCCTTCCCGAGAAGCCGAGCATCGTGCCGGCCGTGACTGACAGGGGCACAGCTTTCCAGGGCAGACAGGGGGGTGGAAAATAAACAGATCTGAGGGATGTCGTTACTGTTGCTGCAGGCGGTGGAAAATAAACACAGCTGAGCCCCAGAGAAAGGTCTTTTCTTCAGCCACTTGCAACTTCAAGTGGAGTTGGGCAAATTTAAATCTAATAATCTGGTTGTAGCCTTTCTCCTTCTGGGCGAAAATAGGTGAGTTAAGTGGAAAATGAAGCTGGGAAAAGAGGGGAGGGCTGAGAAAAATGAGGAAAGAGCAGGTCGATTGCAGCGGGTAAACGTGTGGCTTCTCCCGGCCTCCCCAGACGTGCTTTCTACCGAGGTGTAAATTACAATAACAGATGGGTGGTCTGTGAAGTAACTTTGGGGGAGAAATTAAAGTACTCACAACTGGACAGTTAGGAAGTACTACTATTAACAAGTTTAAAGACCTGTAACTAGCACTGCCTGATGGGCAACTGAGGGAGCACGGTGGGGCGCTGGCTGAGCTGGTGGCAGGACTGTAGCTCCCGGCACACTGGGGAGCTTTCACACCCACGAGTCCCACCGCAAGAGCTGCTCATCCACTCCACAGATGCCGGGCACAGGCTGAAGGGAGCTGCGGTGGCTGGCACTTAGCTGGTGACACAAGGTTGTCTCAGCTATCTTGTTAGTGCTTCAGTGGCTTTGACGAAGTTGCTCTTTAGTTCTACAGTGACCTAACTGGTGCTGTACATGTATCCTGTAGACATCAGTGACTGTGTTCACAGGTATCATGAGACTATTTTATGCACTGTGGTCTGAAATGGTGTCTGCTCTATTTTATGAGATTTCATTACCGGACTTGAAGGTGGCGGGGCAGGGGGCAAGGAGCTACAGTGAAGGTGGACCAGCATGCTGATGATGGAACCAACTTATTTCGGTGGCATCTGAACGACAGTGGTCTATTACTGTGCTGCCTAATGCACAGCATGCTGAAATGACTCTTGTGTTTCATGATAAAATGCAGCATTTCTGCTCCTGTGTCTTGAGACAGGCAGCTTTTTCTGTCGCTTGTATATGACTTCCATGCTCCTTTTGTCACTCTACGAGTGTTATTGGTGCTCATGTTTATGCAAAGAGATTTTTCCAATATTTAATCTATGCTGAACTACTCAGGAATTGCATTATATTTTTTATCATCTAGCCCTGCAGTCTTTCCATAAAATCCAACCACAGCATGGAGATATGTGTAGTGCATTTTAAACTCTATAAAGTCTTCCATATGTAAAACAAATTAAGCACTAATATTACATCCCGGGCTATTGTTCTGATGGGAGACCAGGATTCTGCAGTTGCACTCTGTGGGAACATTGCTGCCTTTTGGAGGGGACACGTAGTATGATGCGTTATATACCTGATGTATGTTCGAAGCTGTGACCTGTGAAGTACCAGGGCAATAAAAAATGTGATATGTCAAAGGGTAGGCTGGCAACAGTATGTACTGAAGTCAAAATGACGACAGCTCGTCACTTTGTGCTGTCTCAGCAAGAATAACTAGCTAGCCTGGGTGCAGATACGAGGGCATTATGACATTATCAAGCTCAACACAGATTGCAAAACCCACCAAAAAAGCCTGACAACTGGGCAGCTCAGCTTGCTACTGCTTGATGCACACCTTGCACACCCGAGCTGGCTTGGTTAAAGGTAGACATCCCCAAGAGAGCACATCTGCTTCGTGTGTACCTAGTGTGTGATCCCCCAGGACTAAAACTGGACCACCTCAAACACCAACCATGAGAATGAAATCCTAGTCCTGGGATTGTGGTAGCTGGTGCCAAGGACTAGTTCAGCTCTTGGCCCACTCTAATGAGATCTGTGACTATTGGTCTGTAATTTTAAAATACAGAAATGATGCTTCTGCACTTGCACATCACTCAGAACACTTGGTCTTGTTTCTGCTGTGCACAGGTTTCACTTGCATGTTAGTGACTGAGTGATTCCTACAGACTTTTTCCTCACTGAATGTGTCCTGTCAGGAAACAGCTTCATAAGTGTTCACACACTTTCTGAGAGCAAAAGGTTTGTTAGAAACAGCTGACGCTTGCCTTCTCTTCTTCCACCACCTGATAACTTGCTTCATTACTGTCACATAGCTGCTCCAACTGTTTTCTTATTTTTGGAAGAAAATACAAAGAAAATCTGCCCCTCCCTTCCCCCTTCTATTTTATGCAAAATAGATTTTGGAATAGATTTTCAAGGATACAAATTGCATGCAGGCTGGTCTCCCTCTTTTACTTTTTATGTTATGTTTTCAATTTTGCTCTTAGTGCCTTATCCACTCACATCCTTACACATTAGGCCGTGCATTTAATACCACAACTTACGCTAAAAAGAACATATCTTTACGAAATGCAAGTCCTATATTTGTAATCGAAAGGCAGTAGCTGTTTTTTCATTGGTCTGAGGTTTTTTAATTATGAAATCTTTTCTTTCCATCTTTCTCTTCCAATCAATTTGCATTTTTAAACAGAAGCCAAAAAACCACCCATGGACCCAGTGTTTATTCCGAGACTGTGAAAGCTACATCTCTTCTCTTCCTAGTTCACAGTAGAGTACAATCTTTATTATTGTAAAGAAAAATCAAGTAATTTCACAATATTCTTTTTCTTTTTTTCTTTCATGATATTTTCTGTGTGATAAACTTGAGAGGCATTACAAAATCTTAAGTCTTTTTTGCAAAGAACTCAATGCAGCTTAAAGAATTGAGTAATGATGTTTTATTAGTACATATATATTTGAATATAACTCCGGTGTAAAACAGAAATATACTGATGCTCAGATGACTTTTCCTTTTCAGTATGAAAATGGGAAACAGCACTTCAGTGCGCTTTTACCATCATGTGAAAATACAGTGAATGGTATTTTGTCTGTTTTAATCTTTGGAAAATCTTTTACCTGTAGTTAAGACAGCCTGGTTATGAAGTTGGTAGGGAACTCAAATCTAGAATTTCCATAACTTACACCTTATCCAGCACAGTACCAGAGTACCAGTTATTCTGCAGACTTCTCAAATCTGACAAAACCCAAGGCTGGGGCTGAGGTTCCCATATCAAACCCTTAGAGAAATGTAGGTGTCTGATCATGTAAGAGATGCATACTCACATGCGAGACCATGCTGTGGAAGCTCCTCGCTGAGCTTAGCCATATAATGCCAGCTCCTGCAGAGTCCCGTGGCCCATCCGGCACAGTGCTGCTGCTCCGGCTGCCCTGCTCTGGGCTGGACACCCCAAGGGGCAGCAAATTTGTGCTGTTCCTTGCCAACAGATTCCTCTTCAGAGGAACATGAGATGGGCATAACATGGATACAGACTTGACAGGTCTGTATTCCCTACCCAGCAGCTGGCTTTTTCTTTTGAGAGAAGAGTCTGTCTGGAGTCTGGTAAACACTTTTCAATAAAATTTTTATTTCAGTGGAATTTTTTTTTGTTTCTGAGAAATATACACGTTTTCATTTCCAATGAAGGAAAAAAAAAATAATTCCCCAGTTAGCTCTAGCTGCTACTAGCCTGAGCATCCCTTACAATCCCATCATGAGAGACAAAAATCCATTATACCCTGCAACCATATCAGATTTCTGTAGTTGCCATGTCTCACAGATGGGCTTTACATTATGTCCACCTGGTCCATGGGGTAAGGCTTATTGCAGATACACTAGGAAATGAATGTCCCACCATAAAGGGACTAAGCAGAGAAGACCTCAGTTTCTCAGAGAAGCAGCTGGAAAGCCAGTCAGTCCCCACAGTGGGGATATCCACACCGCTCATCCTGGGCAGGTGTTCCTGGCACAAACAAACCCGTTGCTACAACTGGCAGGCGGCTGTAATGACCCTCGGCAGAGAAACCAGGTGGTGAACGGCCATGGGGTCTGCCCCCCACCCTTGTCCCTCAGCAGCCAGGCTGGCGTGCTGGGCTGTAGAATGGTGGGTTTGGCGCTTTCACTGACTACAGGAAAATAAGAAAGTTTCTGCTTCTGTTTTTCAAGTATCTATCTCTTGCTATTTACCTTTTAGGATCTGTAGTCTTGTGCAGGGAACTGCTTTATATGTTGAAAGTATGAAAGGAATAATAACACGGCAAACTCAGCAAAATGCTCTTTCGCATTTTCAGTGTCTGTGCTTTGCTGGATCTGTCAGTCCCTCCAGAAGGAAACATAGCTGTAACTCAGGAAGGGTTTCAATTATCTTCTTGTTTGCTGGAAATAAAAAGAAACCTCAAGCTGACATGTTTCTGAAGAAGAATCCCAAGGGATACATACTTCATACCACAGAAACCAGAAAGAAGAAAAAAAAAAAACCCAACAGAAAAAAAAAGAAAAGAATTCCTAACTAGCTCCGAAGCCTTCACTGGGCAAGCCAAAGGGGAACAGAACATGAGTAGTATTGTTATCTGTTCACTAGTGTCTTACTGTCATCCATGTCTGAAAACCTCAGTACCGTGCATGCTGGGGCACCTTACTGTCATGCTAATGAGCTGGCCTGTCATATCTTCAGGGGCCCCAGAAGGAAAAAAAATCAGAAACAGAGTTTGTAAATATATGTACAACCTACTGCAGGAACACATGGACTTCAGGGAATTGTGAACTGTGGATGATTATAGAGAGGTCACAGTTTACCTCCTGAACAGTCTCCACTGGGTTTTAACAGGGGAAGTACATCTCTCTAGCTGTCATCGTTACATGAGTAACTACAGAACAGTATATAGCACTCTTCTTATTCCTGCATGTTAGCACCACCATTCTCTGAAAGCAGAAGTTCTGTCTTCTCCCAGTCTTCCTGAAGGCATTGCCCAGGGATAAACTTTGAGCCTAAACAGTCCTAAAAACTGTCTGTTACTTCCATACTTTGGGAGCAAATATGACAAGATGGGTCGAATCAAGCCACCATTGAATATGTACATAACCTTCCATATATAAGATGAATATTGGAAAGAGTACTCAGGGTATCTCAAATAACTTTGAAAAGAAGCCGTCATACAATCTGTTGCTCTTGTGCACGCTTTCCCATCGCTGCCGTTATTCATATGCTGTAGACAGCAAAAAAGAGCTCCCCCTCAATTTTTCATTCATAGAGGTGTTTTTTCAGGCTGTACAGGAAGCCACAATGCATGCTATATGTGTTACCTGAACTCCCCAGAGGTGAAGCGAATGTCAGCAGTATCACCTCTTTTCCCCACAGTTCAGTAACCTGTCAACAAACAAACAGCTGGGGTCACCCCAGCCACCAGCGCTCCAGCCCAGAGTTAATGGGTGATTGGTTGTTCCTGTTGCTGGCAAAACAGAAATATGTTGCAGATGTCTAAAAAGATAAGGGTAAGCAGCTGTCTTTTGGTCTTGTATCAATAAGCTGCTTAAGCCTATACACATACCCCCCTCCCCACCCACCTGCGCAGATGAGCAGCAGCTCCAGCTGATGGTGTAGGACAGGACCACTCGGTTATTGAAACCATTTAGGCTGTTGTACTGAGGTTGCTCAGGAGAAAGCAGTTGTGTTGGGTCAGCTAGATACTGTACATCTCCTTCAGAGCTGCTAACCGGGATGGTATACTGGGAAAAGCCTTGAAGAGGGGAAGGACATTGGGAATTCCTTCTTGGATATGTGGGAGATGTTACAGACCTGGGAGCACAGTGAGTTCTGGTGCAAAATCTTCTTGTGGTCTGGATGCTGACAAAAGCATTATTTATTGAATAATGCTGATACAAGATCACATTTTCAAATGTTGCTGAGTGACTCTCCTGCTGATTTTTAGTGTTGAGAAATCTGCATAACCATTACATACAGTTGCTCAAGTAAAGAAGTGGGAAGCGATTGGGGTGATTGAAGATATAAGGAAAACATCATGCACAGAGTGGATTTGTCTGAACTGTACCTTCACTTCAGATAACTGTTAATATTGCAAACCTTATGAAATAATTATAAGTAGTAGCACTTGATAAACAAAAACAGCTAAAGCTTTGCCTCCCTGTCTGCTCTAAAATACTGTGTTTCCGATATCGTATTATCATGCGATCTGTTGATTCACCAGGAACGCATATCGTTTCTTCATTACTGAGTGACCTCAAATGGTAGTGTTTCCTATATAAATCTACCATTATAGGTGCCGATCTACCACGCTTTTGCTTAGCCTGTGACAGATAATGAGGTCATAGCATCCTCTGTTGCTATCCTTCTTATTTCAGGCTTTCAGCAGAGTGTAAATGAAGAATGAAGGCATCTTTTTTTAAAGTGGAAGTCACCTTCAAGCACCTGCCTTCCTAGTGGGAGGGGGCAGGCCTTTGAAACATGCCTTGTTTTATTTGAATGTCTCTCAGTATTAAAGAAGGGCAAGTTTTACTCATTTTCATTTTATGATGTGTTATCCAAAGCATATTTAACTACTTCAACAGCAGGAGTAATTATTTTATGCAATCAGTATTTAAAAGTTTTTTTTATGTAAATTCTGATGTTTCATTTTGGAGTACATGTTCCAAGTAATAAAATTTCCTGATAGTTTTTTGTTTAATCAGTTTTGGTGCCAAAGCATGCAGAAAGCTTATATTCTGCCATAGAAAGCTGAAAAAAATAAGGCTTTACTTCAGGGAATGAAAGTTCCCTTCACTTCTTGGCCTTGCTCGCACAAATTTCTAAGCATTTAAAGTTATTCTGGCACCTTCAGGCTATAAAAGCACTCCCCCCCCCCCCCCCCCCTCCACCCCCCCCCCTCCNCCCCCCTTTGAAACTCTCCTGTTTTCCCCAAACTATGAGCTCCCAAAGTAAATAAAATTGTTTTTTTTTCTTCTGTAAATGCGTTTTAAACTCAAAACTCCCTTGTTGAAAAGAAAATGGAACTACATTCAGTTTTTAGAGACAGCTGGTAGTATTTCCAAATTCACGAAAATATACGCTGCAGCATTTTCCATAAGGGGTTGAACAATTTTGTCCACTTCTTCCTTCAATTACACCCTCAGTATTACTGGGAGAGAAAGTAATGAGAGGTGTTTAAGCAATAGAGGAAAAAGGGAAGAAATAAAAGTAGATGTTGGTGCCAGAATAATGGAACCCCAAGGACAGTGACCACATTTTCCTACCTGTACATCAGCTTACAGGCAGAAGTTTTCTTAATGGTTAGATTTAATTAAACTTATTTTTCTGTATTTGCCATTAATTAAGCATTTATGTCCACCTCTGTGATTAACATAGATTATGCCAATATGTTTGTGTAATATGAGGTAGACTTTTTACTCGAGAACATTTTTTTGATCATTCTAGCAGTTCTAACTCCCTTTAGAATTAATCAAAGTGTGGAGCTGAACTACAATCACAGACCTGTTTGTTTTCCACTTCTTAAAGAAGAGCGCAGTGTAGTTCATGAGGGACTTTAAAAGAGAAAGAAAAAGAGAAAGAGAAAAAGAAAAAAGGAAAAGGAGAAGAAGAATAAGAAAAAGAAGAAGAAGAAAAATAAAAATAAGAAGTAAAAGCAAAAGAAAAATAAGAAAGAAAAAGAAAAGGAAAGGGAAAAGGAAAAGGGAAAGAAAAAGATAAAAAGAAAAGCAGAATTTCTAGCTTTCTGCTTGTCTCCACTCAAATGATTTTGAAGTGTCATTGCTTTCCTGTAAAGTTAAAAAAGAAATAGGAAAAAAGGTGAAAAGGTAACTAGCTGTCCCCTCTTTACCAAGTACTTACAAATATGAATATACTTAGCCAAAATAACCAAATAGCCAAACTTTCTTCTTTGCCCACAATGGCATTTCCTGCTGGCTCCAGGGATCCTGATGGTGGAGATCAGTGGCTACTACAGTGGCTACAGAACACAGGTTATTTGATGATTTGCTTCTATATCTCCAGTGACAGATGTGGTACTTTCCTACTGTCCAACCACTGCACTCTTAATTCATGATCCAGCCAAGGGTACAGAGGAGTTCGTTCTCTGCTGAATCACATCAGTGCATCTTAGTGATTAAAACAAATTAATTTCTTGCAGTAGTTGCTAAGATGATGCTCAATTCTACAGAACAATAAATATCTGTAGGTGGGAATCAGCTGGGAAAGCGTCTGAGCCGGCAATCAAAGTTCACTTTACAGTCCCTGGAGAAAAACAGGCACTTATGGGGCATAATTCCGAAAGCAGATACCTAAAATAGCTGAACTGAGCCCTGGACCTGCTGATTTCTCCCCATCGAATGTGGCAGCAGTCCACAGTGCTTCGCTCAGAAGGGGAGGCAGCTGTATCGTGGATGTCTAGAATCTGCTAAGATGTTTCCTATCTCAGGTGTCTGATTTACAGAAGACACTGCTATAGGGTCCATTTATACAGAGCTGATTGTTCTTCTGCTGTTTGCAGCACAAGTATCCGAGAGCTGACTTGATGAGCGAGTTTAAGATTAATTGCTCCCCACCCCAGCATGCTACACCAGGTGTGAAATGCTGCTTGAGAGAGCTGGGAGCTTGGCAGGGCAACGGTTTTCCTCTGCTTTGGGTTTGTGACTGGCTGTGGACATCCCGTTTGGGAAGGCCACAAGAGCAGCAGCTGGAGCAAGGGAGAGCAGAATAATGATGGAGTGGCCTGGCATGATGAAGTCTCCCCTCTTTCTTTCCTTTGGATCTTCTGAAGCTGCCATTTAATGCTTATTTAAAAGCTACACCAGAAGATTGTTCATGGATAAATGTGACCAAATCCTCGGGAAGAAGGCTCCAGTTTCAGGAAGTTCAAATACCACTCAGCAGCAAACCTTGAGTAACAGGAGACAATGGAAGAATGGAGGAGACATATTTCCTTTAATGCAGATGAAAATTTGCCTATGTTAGCTCCCATCTGATGGTCTTAAGCTAGAATCCTTCAGACACTGTTAAAATAATTTTCAGACAGTTAGGGAGGGGAACCATTTGAATATTTCTGGTCACTCTGTATGATATGAAGTAAGTAAAAAATAAACTGAATTCAGTAAGGCTATTTGCATAGTTAGGGTATATTAAAATGACTAAGACTTTGCAGGACTGGATCCTTCCTACTATTGCAAGCCAAATACTGTAAAGGGATTTTTATATGCGAAGTCCTAAACAAAGACTCAGAAGTATAGGCTGAAAGAAGTTATCCACTCCAACCTCTTACATATTTTACAGGTTTATCTGCTGCACTATTTTGAGTATATTATCTAATCTCCCTTTAAGTATTTCCTCTTCTGATATCTCAGGGGGTTCTCTTGGCAGACTGCTCCATTGATGAATAACTCTTATTTGGAGGTTTGTCCTCACATCTAATCTAAATTTGTTATGTTTTAGGTGAACATTTTCCATGGTCAACCATGATCAAGTCTTCCTCTTTCATCTTGCTTCTCTCAAAAACTCCTTAAAAGCTCCATATTTTGTTTAAATTACATGTCCTTTCCATCTTGTTCCTTATATCTTGCAGCTTTCTTAATGTTCTTCATCTTTGCTGCTTTCTCATCTTCACAGTGTGAAGGTCAGAGGATATCCCAAGTAAGGCCTCAGCTGTCATGTGAATATGTGATTTATTACCTCCCTACTCTTAAGTACGGTTCTCTGAATATGTATTCTTTATATACCAGTAGTATTTCTGATTTTCATTTGTATAGACACAAAGTCTAAAAATGCATTCTAGCTAGTTGTTTTCCAGAAGTTTTGGAACAAACATAATTCACTGTGTACTGTAAGTAGTGACTGGGACAGATTGCTTTTTATTAAAAACATTTGGTTTTGCAGTATATACACATTCCTCCTTATGTGCTGTAGGATGATTTCCCTCGTCTCCCTGACCTGGGAACCCTATGACAAAAGTTGCTGTTGACCAGTCCTTCGGCTTTTCTAAAGTTTTCTAAAGAAAAACTCCCACATTTTCCTTTAAATATTCATAACTCCCAGAATGCAAAATTTTGCCTGGCCTTTCCTGTCTTTCCCTAAGTTTTTGATGTCTTTATGAACACAGTTAGGCTCAAAGAATGTTTCTGCCTGAATATGGACTATGTAAAACTAAGGATCAAACTAATCCATATGTTCTACCAACAAATAATGTTGTTTCGGTCAAAATAATCTGCTTACTATCCATATTAATCAATATTTTCTTAGTTGTGTAACTTATTTCCACATGCTCTTTGGCCGGCAATCAAATCTCCTAGTTTTAAAAACCTAACTGAAGTGTCCAAGCCAGATAAGTAGTCACCCCTCTATGATCAGTTAAGAGAGGTACACCTCTCTCAGGTGATCCACTTATCTAGGGTCTGAGAAATGGTAGTGTTTCTCTTCCAGAAACTACATCTTACCATGACTGAGCTCCAATTTTCAGTACTTCACTGCCTTTATGGTCAAGTAAGGTGAATTCATTGGGAAGAAATGCAGTTGCCAAGCTGTGAGTCCTCCAGAAGTGCTAGGGAAAGTGTGTCAACAAGCCATGAGTTTTATGCTGCCCTCATGGAAAACAAGGGAACATGTAGTGCTGCACTGTCTTTCCCACCCACGCCTGCTCTGGACCACTTCTCCAGACTTATTTAGGATTTTCCAGTTCAAACACTTTCTTCCATATTCTGCAGTATTACATGGGATGCAATATAAAAATTCAAGTAATAATAACTGTTTCATTTACAGCATCATCCTTCTCCTCCATGTAGCTCAAGATCATGTTACCGATTTAGCTAATCTGATAGTCACATCAGTTCAAATACTAATGAATATTTCTAACAGCCCCATAATTAGCATAGTATGCTTAATATGGAAGGTGCCGCAGTTAAAGACATCTTGAAAGGACTTTAAAACAAAGCTTCAAGCACAGCTGGTCAGCATTAAGCATCACAGTGCTTACAATCCCCAATGTTGATGTTGACATGAAGACAGTTTCTACTGCCTGGAGTCCTGTGGCATTAAGAACTAAGTGTTTTCCAAATGTTCTTCTTAGCATAGGTATTCTGAGTGTTTTCCCCCTGGATCCTAAGGAGTTTCCACATTTCTGAAAGCCTATTTGTCTGGTTTATTTTCCGAATGCAATTTTAATCCATCTCTAATCTTCATTAATAACATTATAATGACTTCATTAACTTTTCCAGATAAAGCATTCAAACTCTTCAGGAGAAAATAGGTTTTTGCTGGATCTTGTACTAAGTGCTTCTCCTAATACCACAATGCTGAGTTTTAAATGTGTTTGATAAAAACATAAAGCTCTTGTTTAGCGTAAGCATGTTGCCGAAACCTGAAGAACACGTGGTGCAAGGGTAAGGATAGTAACTTGTATTACGTAGCTTTTAATGATGCATTTTGAAACCCTGATGAGGAAGAAAGCTCAATTCATTTCCCAAGGGTAAAAATAATACCCTTAGACATTAGCCTTTAACTTGTTTTGACATCTTTGTTCCTGTGTAAAGGTTAAGTAATATGGTCAAATTTTATAAGTAATGCTTTATTAACGAAGTAACTTGCATTAAGGTTGTAAAATTGAACACCAGATCAGGAAACAATAAAAAGTAAAGGTTGTATCATAAAGTTAACTGATCCGTACAGCTAGTGTTCCCCAGATAAGGTACATGCTCAGCTGCCTACAGTATGTGCAATTGTGAGTTACTGCTTCTGAATACCTTAACCTTTTCGTTTCTTCTTTCTTGAATGTTTTCACTTAGGGCCTGACTGCTGAATGAACGCAGGTTCTTACATTAATTTTACTTTGCATTTGTTGGAAGAAAAGAATAGCATATCAAAACCCTGTGCCTTCTTTTAACTGAGTATATAAACTACATGCAGTATTACATAGCTCTTGGTCCCAAGTTTGTTGCTAGCGTACCTGCTAGCATGGAAATCTTGTGGTTTTGCCTGATGCACCTGTGTCTATAGAGTTGTAGTCAGTGAACGAGTGGCTGAGAGACGACGACTTCAGCTGCTTCTCAGATGTGTAATTGCCATTTAGGTGCTTCTAGTGCATTTCAAGGTGAAGTCAAATGTCTTCGGTGGGTCACTGCAGAAGGTAATTTAGCATGAAAGTTTTTGACTTTTCCATAAAATGAGATGGAAGCATTTACAGAGGTCAGTCTGAGGTATCTTCTGGAAGGCGAAAGCAAATAGCTGATAAGTAGGAAAGAGCCATTTCCAAAACTACTTCTCTGCTGTGAGTCTCTGGACTGAACATTTAAGTAGCTCAGCATGTGTCTATACATCAGGAATGAAACGATTACTTGTTGCATTTCGGACCTGCTGTATTTTCTTGTGGTGGGTTGACCCCAACCAGCAGCTAAGAACCCATACAGCTGCTTACTCACTTTCTCTCTCCCACCCCAGTGAGACAGGGAAACGAGTAGGAAGAATAAAAGTGAGAAAACCCATGGAGCAAGATAATGACAATTTAATTGATGAAGGTGGGGGGAAGCCCAGCGAAGTAATGCAGTCACCACCCTCCAAGGCAAACCAATGCCCAGCCAGTCTCCAAACAATTGTTACCTTGGAAGCCAACCACCTTCTTCTTACTTTATCTTGCTTTTTATTGCAGAGCATGATGTTATGTGGTATGGAATAGCCCTTTGGCCAGTTTGGATCAGCTGTCCTGGCACTGTCCCCTCCCAGTTTCTTGACCACTCCCAGCCTACTCACTGGAGTGGGGCAGAGTGTGGAAAAAAAAGGCAACCTTGCACATTGAGGTGCAAAACATTGAGATACTAAACATTAGTACGTTATCAACACAGTTTTAGCCACCAAGCCAAAACACAGCACCACACCGGCTGCTATGAAGAAAGTTAACTCCATCCCAGCCAGATGCAGTCAGCTTGCTCAGAGAAAGCTGTACTCCACACCAGGGCATTTTGTTCGTAGCTCTTTCAGGTGTTAAACCAAAAGTCTGAGCATTAGCGCGCATCTCTGCAGACTGCAGCAATATCTTACAATGCAAAGTTACATGGATAAATGATTTTAGCGGCAGTGCAGAAATAACACTTGTGGACTTGGAAATAGTAATATACTCAGGGTTTTAGGTTTTTAAGCTAACAGCTCTTCTGACATGCAAAGAGAGATGCAATGTGCCATTGCACATCTTTGAGGAGGCTTGTATGTTAAACAAAGGCTGTTAGAACTGAATCTAACTTATTTGTGAGGTACTCACTGCTGCCTTTCTAGCCGAGCACGTTACTTGATTTGAGGACTGGGTAACGTAGCTGAGAACAAACAATGAACTATTGAATGAATGATCTTGTTGCGCCCCCCAAGAACAGAGCATGCATTGTGGGGTGCTCGGTGATGCACATCTCTAAGGGAAACTGAAGATGTAAAGATGCAGATACCAAGATGAGGTATGAAATCTTGTCCAAATCGAAGTGAAGGGAAGTGTTGCCATTGCATGGAAGGAATTAGAACTTTGAGAATGCATTAACAGCTTAATTCTGGAAACGGTGGGGCAACTGTTCTGTGCAATGAAACTTGAGAGATCTCTGTTGCTTTAAACTTACCTGGCTAAATTTAGCCAGTTTATTGAGTTGCTCAAGTGTGGGCAATTTCAGTCTACAAAGAACTTCAGAAGCAAACCTTGCTATTGAATAGGCATTCAGTAAAAGGAGACTGAATCTGCTGTGTTCCACACTGAGCTTTTAATAGGGAAAAAGATTTCAAGGGAGATACTTAGACACTTGTGGCAGCATTAGGGACTAGCATTATTTGTTTAATATATAGGAAATTTATATTATGGAAATGTATGCACAGGAAATATATGTATAGGAAATATATTTCTTGGTGTACTACACTTATCTAATCCATTCAATCAAAATTCACCATGGAAATTTACACTAGGTTTCCATTTCTGGTACAGCAACGTAAACAGTGACAGGACAGTGTATTTAAAAAATGGGCAGAAATGGGAGAAGGAAAATCCATCAGTCTTTTAATAAGAGAAAATATTTCTTATAAACCGTCTTTTGAGATGAAGAAAATGCGGCTCGTAAGGCATGCAGCTGGAAGTAAAGAGAAACACAGCAGTATGCTGATCAGTCACCAAAGTTCTGGCCGGGACTGGGGTTCTTGGCTCTGCTGGACAAAGGTCATTGGGCTCACAAATAGTTACTATCTAAACAGCAGGAACTAAACTAACCTCAATAAACCGTTTGTATGAATCGTGCAGAGGAAACAAGCTAATGACACACTGAATGAGAGCGTCTATTTAATGCTGAGCTTTTGCTGGAAACAACTTGGAGCACCGTAACAAAGAAAATAACACATTGTCATAAATTGCATTCATTTCTAATGAATCTTTTAATTCCTGACATTAAAAATAACATATTTTAGAGGTCTGCTCAGAGACTTTCCTGTATACCCTGACTCTGAATGCAGGCTCAAACCTACTAGACCTCTTCCTGGAGAACAGGAGAGAATGGTTACAGGGTAATTAATATTATCTTGGCATTACTTGCAGATAATGCACGTGTGACAGCAAAGTAAATGGAAGTAAGTCTAAGTTACTCTCAGGTTCAAGAAATAACTGGTTTGCTTCAGGAGTATATACTTTAAAAAAGTAGAGAATTTCGCAGAAACAAAAAAGATCTGACTATGATGTCTGTTACCATAATTAACTGCTGTTCACACTTTAGCAGAAGCATACAGGGAAAGTATAGCTAAATTTCTTTCTGATTTATGTTTGAGGAAAAAATGATTATTTTACTACAAGTCTTTTTTAAGTAAAGGCATTCCATCTTACAGAGGTAGCATACGTAGGATTTGGGGAAACTTTTCATGCGTGTGCCAGCAGTCTAATGAAATCACAGTTTGGGACTGAGCAACTAAAGCATAAGATTTCATGCCTGGCTACGCGAACCTAAATCCCATGACTGATTCACAATATGGTGCTTGGGTCAAGGGATGGGGGTAAAAGGGTTATGTCAGGTGTAGTATACGACAGCTAGTTGAGTTTTTGGCATGAAACTAGGGGAAACAAAGCACATGTACAGGCACTGAAGAAGTGGTAGGAAAATCCTTAATTGAAGGAGTGGTTTTGGGTAAATGAGTATGTTTCTTGTGGGCTCTGGGTTGGCTAACAGAAAAAGTGCTAGCCTAAGGACGGAAAGTCTGCCATACTTGAAGTAACATCTATTTTAGCTCAATAGCCCTTTTAAACTTCCTTTGTTGTTGCAGTTTTGGGAATCTGATGGATTTTAATTGGCTTGCTTCTGGTGAAAAAACTGATACTCGTTCAGGAACCAGTCACAAGCTCATTGGTGGTAAGGGAACAGATGGCTGCGTAGTCCAGTGCAAATGCTTTGTCACAGGAGCACGAACTTGGCAAGGCCAACACACTCTTCTCAGGCAGTGAAGCCACAAGTGAGTTATGTGTCCTGAAAGAGTCCCATGAAGACCATTACACCAAGCCCCTGGCCACATATTCCTCATTCCCTATATACTGTACAGAGAGGCTATTTTAAATATATTTATTGAGTGTCTTACAACTTTTATTGGTATTGTTTTTCATTTTTCTCAACTTCTAAGCCAAGCTCCTGCAGTATCATGAGGTTGAATGTTTATGCCTCAGGGGAAGAAGAAAATTATGACTAAAGAAGTATTGAAACCATTAGGAATGGTCATTAGGAATAGCTTTTCTGTGCAGTATATTATTTGATAATCTTTAAGTCATATATTATATGGGGATACGAAAAGCTGTAGTCCACTGGATAATGATAATTCCCAGCTTTTGGGTGGTACTCTGTTGTTTCTAACTCCGCAGGTCACCAGGAAGCCAAATTTGCGTGTCTTGTCTGTTTTGAGTTACAGGCAATACATCTGGGGGAAAGAATGAAAAAAAAATTATGTTTTAGAGTTCAGTGTACTTTTTCTTTAAACATCAGCCTCTTGTAATTTGATCAAATCTTCTAACTTTTCTCATTTTCACTCATTTTTTATTTTGGTTTCCTCCATCATTTGTTTTATTCCTTCTTTTTTTTCTTTCCTCATGCTTTTTGCTGTCTTTCCCCCCTTGCATATTGACAGTGTTTTAGCTTGTAGAAGGGCCATCGTTAACAGGTGATTCTTGTCTGAATAGAATAAAGGGAAACTTATTACATGATTTTCCCTGTAATTAATTAATTGCCTGCTCCAGTTCTTGAAGACATGTAAGTTGTGGTTGCAGAAGGCGGTTAGTTGAGTAGTGAGCGGGCAAGAGGATTAAAAAATATGTGAAATACATGTGTCACTGCTCTGCAGAGTAGAGTATATGCTTGTTCTGGGTACTCCCTCTATCTCTGTATTTCTATTTAAATAGGGGCGTGACTGTTAATATACTGCAATCACACCTCTCTGACATAGACAGATCTATCACCAGAAGCTTAACTATTACATTGTATAGAAAAGGAACTGGAAAAGAGTAAACCAAACTTTTCTGATACTGCTTCTTTCCATTGATATCAGTATTGCAATCCTTGTTTTCTAACCTTTTCACATAGCATTTGGTATATGGTATTCTTTATATGAAAACTCTGAATGGGTCAGAATTATTTTAACGCTATCAGATGTGCGTGCACATATGTGCATTTCTGGGAGTAAAATACAGGATAAGGAGGGTGTTCTGTAAAAAAATTTCAAGTGTTTAACGTAATGCTAACAGAGTACTCGATATTATTATAGCTTTAAGTAATGGAATAGTTTCATAGGTGCTAAACTGCTGTAAGGAAAGCGTTCTTCCCTCTGAAGACGCTCCCCAGCGCTGTGCTCGCAAACTTCAGGCACTCAGCCCCATTTGGTACGTGTGGAGTTAACTAAGTTAAGCTTACTGCCAGTTAGCCTCTCTCACCAGGAATGCAATTTGTGTTTACCTATATAAGGAAACCTGTTAGACTTAAACGAGCTCGGCAGAGGCTGCGGGCTGCCTGTGAGAGGAGCGAGCCCACGCCGGGGCGGTCTGGCGGTCGGTCGCTCTGTCTGTCTGTCGGCAGTACGCGGAGGTTGGACAGAGCGCAGCCCCCCCCACCCCCCCCGGCAGCGCAGCGCCCGGGAAGGACCGTCCCGTCCCGTCCCGTCCCGTCCCCTCTCCTCTCCTCTCCGCCTTCTTCTTCTTCTTCTTCAACTTCAGGAGGAAAGAAGGAAAACTGTCAGGAAGGAAAAATGGAGAAGCAGGTATGTCAGGCGGGTCCTCGCAGCTGGCGGGGGGCAGCGTTAGAGCGCGGAGAGGCTCGGAGTGAGACTTCTTCTTACAACTGCCGTTCCCTCCTAAAATGGCTTTGCGTGTTTTATAAGGGCTGCAAAGCAAAAGCGGGTTGCTTGTGTTCACCAGCAGCCGTGTGAACGATTACTTTAGCTTATCTGGCGTTCCACGTGCTTCTAATTCGGATGCGCCTTCTTGCTACCGGAGAGATTCTCAAACTTTCTTATCTCTGGGAGCTGAGGCTGGAAATAAGGCTGAGATGCTTTGGTCAGCTGGCTGAAGCTCTGCAAATGCACGATGTTATCATTCTATCCTGTCTGGGAAAAGAAGTTCTTGTTGTTGTTTTGGTTTGGTTTG
>VUYV01000255.1:121418-222502 GCA_008711295.1 Anarhynchus alexandrinus | reverse complement strand
TTTTTTTTTTTTTTTTTTTTTAATCTTAAAATTCCTATTTTGTAAGAGGTACGCTCCTTTAGCATTCCCAGGGTTTTGGGGTACTTTGTTTTGATGTGTATGAATGCAGCTCAGTCAGCATAGCTGGAATGTGTTTGCTGGAATAAAGGGAGTTCCTGTGGTAATAAAGATTTTTCAGTGAGTTAAAAAAAAATAAGCTGCAGGTACTGTTCTAGGAAATGCATGCAAAACTCGTTCTTCTGCAGTCGGGATTACCCCAGTTCAAAACAAGGATACGTGTTTCTTAGGAAGTATCTGCATATTCTGATAACCTTTACAACAGGCTCCGGGTAAAATCCTCACAGAGGGAGAGAGATTGTTCCTTGTAGACTTTGGTAAAAATAAAAAAGTTGAAAACTTAATTCAAACAGCTTTCAAGTTGGAAGAACCTTGAGGACAGTTACTGTTAAGTATCAGCATGCTAATTGTGGAAGTTCATTCAAAGTTTTATGCAGTTATGGTGTAAAAGATAGGAATGGAAAAATACTTTCAGTTGATTTCTAAGAAAAAAAATCAAAGTGCAGAGAACTAGTCAGAAACAGGTGGAGTTCATTTTCAGAATGATTTTGCTTTTCTACTCTTAGCACCTGATAGACATAAGATTGCTTTTCACTAATTTTCATAGTTAAATCACATTTATGTGTGCATGTGTGTGTGAATGCACTAGTTGTAGGAGTTGTAGCTACATCTTTCCTAGGAGTCAAAGAGGGAAAGTGAGATAAATTCCTATGGCTAACTATTTAGAAGTTTACAATGAAGATGATTATTATTTAAAAAACCTCTTTCTTCTAAATATTTCCAATTTCTATGAATGAATGTCTACTTGAAATTAGTAATATGATATTACCTGGTTAAAATTCATTCAGAATAAGGAACTGTCAGAATTAAAATTCACTTGTGTTGATACAGATTCTCATTCATTTATATGCAAGACCCTTCTAAACTCCTGACTTTGAATGTTTAGTGAGGGATTAATGGGAATGACACAGAATAGCTGTAGTTGTTTCAACAGAGATTTTTATAGGGGCATCAAGATTGGAAAGAAAGTATATAGCAAGTTCCTAAACACTGTTTTGGTGCTGAAGCTAACAGGTTCATTGTCATGAAACATCTTCGGTCTTGGTGGAAGTCACCACAGCAAAGAAAGCAGGACTGGTGGATCAGAACCATAAATTTCACTTGTCTTGCTTCTCATCCTGGTGGTTTTGCAGCTAACCTTTATTATAGTGAACTGAGTGGCAGCACAGAAGAAAGACTTTTAGCAGGGGTGTTAGTAATCAAAGTGTGAATTTAAAGGCCAGAAGACTCTGGGGAAACATGCTTTTAAATCACCTTTTCTCGAGTCTCTCCAATACATTTCATTGCCCACCTCAGTTTAGTGTCTAGCTATGCCGCAATCATTAATGGTCTTTTGATTTTTCCAGTGCAAAGCGAGGTAGAAACCTGGTTCAAAGCCTGTGCAGTATATTCTGGGTTGACATGAGGATCTGAGCAGCCATCTGCATGGCCGTGATAGTGCAGGGCTGGTCCTGGCTGCAGCCTGCCCCTAGGTGAGCTTTGTGGCTGACTCTTCCAGGGAGACAAGGGGCGGTGTGGGGTCTCATCCCTTCCAGCTTTGTGCCCCCTCTGCCACCCACAGCATATGTAATAGGGTGGCTGCAGAGTCTGCAGCATCACAGTGGGACCTGCCTAAAGCTGGTATCTGCCCTGGTTTTTTTTTACCTCTGCTTGATGCTGTGTCTGTAGTGTTGCATGAGTTTCCATTGGCCTGCATGCACAAAAATCAAATTCTTTTCTGACCAGGATATATGGCTGGAAGATATATCCCAAGGAAATTTTATCCTTATTTACAGTGAGAAAATAATTGCAAAGTAGACAAAGCAATTTAAAGTGTGGGGTAGACCTTGTGTATTATCTCAAATCACAAGAAAATCCAGTAGCAATGTCTGGGTTGTACAATGATCCTTCTCCTTCCTGAGCTCCTGCCACCCATCCTCCTACCCCTACGCACCGCTCTCCAGTCGGTGTTAATAGGTGACGTGTTTCATTCACTGATTAAAAAAGAGCTAGCAGTCATTGTGGCCCTGTTTAAAGATTAATTTTTCATTCATTCAAGGATTCTTTCATATCAGTTTCAATAACAGAGCAGTGTTCAGGGTGCAGTAATGGTATTGTGTTGGGTTGTATGTTTTGGAAAGGAGCGTGCTGAAGCCAGGCGAAAGCACTGAGCGCAGCACGTCTGCGCATCCACCTATGGTACCATCTTTAGTTGTGTGACTGAGATAAGACTGCAGCGAAACAGAAATACTTGAATTTGACAGTCTGAAGTTTAACGCTTGACTGAATTGGGGTTTTTGTTTGTATGTCAGAGATGAGAAGCACCAAGTTATTTATAGGTATGACAAAAGCTTTGATTACTTGAACCAAAATTATCTTTTGCCTTGCTGTTGTATTACTGATGGGTTAAATTCATGACAACTGTTGCTCATTTGTCACTTCTAAAACAGAGAAGGTTTGATTGATGCCACACATAGGATTGTAAAATTTTTGTGTAGAAGTGAAAGAACATACTAAATGTCTTCCATGTTTTTCACATTTAGTAACCTGTTCATCCTACAAACAAAAGGCTTTTTTGTCTGTTTGCTTTACTTATAACCATCACCTCCTGCTCACTTCTGTTTTCTGATTTGCATATAATTTGAAGCTGAGTGCTCTTACATATTGGCAAGAGGCATTTGGGCACATCATGTTTGGGGTTTGGGGTTTTTATATCTCTTCACTTTTTTTAAAAAAAAAAAAAAAAGACTAGGCTTTCAAAGGTGTAACTGGAGAGCTTGAAATAATAAAAGAACATGCTGTACTTGTTGCATGCTCCCTTTAGGGTTTTGTTAAAGGCTTTACCATTCCATTATGCTATCATTTTGTAGTGTAAGCATTTTATATGGCATGTGTGATTTCATTGCCCTTAAGTGACCTTGGTAAATTCCTTATTTCCCCTGAAGCACATGCCTAATTGAAAATTGCCATCTGCAGTTGCAGAGCTCCAAGCAAGAATTCTAAGAATAATGCAAGAGGGAGATGGGTGTCCAGAGAGCGCGGCAAGAACACTTCTTCTGTAGCATTCGCTGTATTGCATGAGGTTAAAACTTTGCTTTGAAGACAAATCATAAGGAATTCTAGGAAGGGCATCTTAATCTGTCTGCCCTGTTCATCTGCTTAATGCTGCTATCCAGAGATCACGTGATCCACCAAAAGTGTGTGTTGCTTGATTATTTTTTTTTTATTTTAAATTACTTATTTATTTTTTAACTTGTGCGTCCCTCTTGCTCCACCCTCGGGTAAATATATCCGGAGTTTAAAGTTAAAAATATCATTCCAAATCGGAGCCGTGCTCTCTAGTCCAGCTGCTGTCCTCATTCCGCAGCGCCTCTCTTGGCTCTGCTGCGCCACGGGGTTTCAGGATACGGTTATGATGATCGCGGTCTGCAACCACAACCTAAAAATGAGACGTTGTGGTCCCCGCTAGAAGGCTCTATCCCAGCACTGCGTTACAGCGCCTGCGAGCTTATGTGCTTAAGAGCCATGCAAATGAAGGAGGCAAAAAGCTGGACAGTGTAAAGCTGAGGAATAGTTCAGGAAGGCCCTTTCTCAGATCAGAGGACGTTAAACTCTGTCCTGGATCAGAAAATAAAGTCTACAACATCTGTATATTTATTCGTGAATGTGTAATGTAATTGTTTCGGACAGGAAAAATGCAAGTATTTTAATTAAAAAGGGTTGAGAAACGTAGTGCATGAAAAGTCTGTGATGAAGATGTGAAACTGCAGTTGTGTCGTGTCCTCTTGTATGTTTTTTTCAGTCTGAAAAGTTCAGAAAACTACTGGGCTGAAAATTAAGCCCCCCCAAATTCTCTAGTCCTGTGTTATCTCTCAAGTAGTCTTATTTATGAAAGCTTATCCTTTGAATTTATGTGTTTCTATGTTAATTCCAAGTTATATTTCAAAACTATTTATCAGTTAGAGTTTTGGAATACACACTACTTTGGTACTCATACAAGAAGATATTGAAAATATGCAACATGTGTTAGGATGTGAGTTTACCAGCTGCTTAGAATATATTTCCCTGCTGTTTTGGTGGGTTCTTTCTTTCATTAAAAATATTAATATGAAATCTAGTTTTTGATGGTGTAGCAAGCAATGAAGGGAATGCATAAACACTTCTTGGCAAATTTTGGGTGGTTTCGTATTTTCATTTTTTTCATGTTAAATGTATTATATGTTCAGCAAGATATTTAAGAACATACTTGAGGCCGAAAGTCTGTACATAAACAGATACATGTTTCCCAATGCATCTATGTCTGGGGTTGTAATACATGTGTCATTTCATATGCACCTAAATCCTCTGCTGATTTTTTTTTTTTTTAATTAAAAAGTTACTATTCTCATGTGATTGTGTGCACAGAGGCTGAAACAACTGGTATTTGCTTTTAGGTAAATCATTTTACACTCATAGGATTTTCCTTGAACAAATCGTCATCTTCCTTTCACAGGTTTTTGTAAAACCCCCTTTCAGGGGTGGGTGTTAAGTTGCACTTTTTATTTTTTCTTTGACAGTTTCACTCAATGGTAGTTTGATATTGGTCCTCTGGATGTCAGATTTAGGGAGAGGACATTCTTTTCTTAGATTTCGTTATACTAAGTTCAGCTTCATTTAGGATTTGGTGATGTTCACATTCAGTGGTATGAACGAAATGACGTTTTTGACACCTCATGCATAGTTCCAGTCATTCCAACAGGCTGAGAGCACTCTTGTTGGTAACGCACTGGATTACAGAGCGCTGAGGGTATCAGCTTGGAAGTGTCACGACTTGTCTGCCGTGCTCCTCCAGTGATGCGTGTGCTGCTGAATTTCTAACACTTCTGTTTTGGAGCTGCCTAGCCTGGAAAATTCCATATAAAACCTCAGATCAGGCCTCCTGAGGTGGATTTTTTGGGGCACCTTTAATTTCACTACATATGAAACAATGGTAGTGTTCCTGCTACGTTGATTCTGCAAAATGAACAGCAGTTTTACTACACCTTCCATATCTTTGTTGTCTCCTTCACAAGAAATTCCACCCTGTTTTAGCTGAGAAGTTTTAGGCATTAGCAGTTAATTATTAATTCTTACCTTAAGTATGGCAACGTGCCCTGGGGTGGTTTGGGATACCCTATTGGTTGTGGGTTCAAAGTTATGCAGCTGTGCTTAACACTCCAGTGGGCAATTCTGGCTACGTTGCATTTTGCCTTTGATACCTTGCCATACCAGCACCATTAGCGCAGTGCTTAGACTGCAAACATCTGTTTGCTTTTATTGCACATGTGTTGCTTAAGATGTTCTGCTTTTACGTGATGTAAATCACTGGACTCAACCGGCATTTATGATTCGTTTACCAAATAAACCTTAAATTGTGTCATTAAAATGTATGGCCTATGGGATGACATGTATGACACATACAGAAGAGAAAACTGACAAATTTGTGTCTGGACTCACCAATATTTCATATTTTAGTGGGGTTTGAAGGGAGTCATGTAAATGTCAGTACAGAAGAACAGACTGCAGTGAAACTGGAGTGCGTCCATGTATCAGACAACAATGATGGGAACAGAGAAGTGCACCTGATGTTAGAAAACAAAATGATGAAATCCCTATAGCCTTCATTCTAGAATCTCACCATATTCATGGCAAGAAATGGAACAAACACTTGTGAGAAAAAAACATACATTTTGATATCACTGTATGTAGCCTACAGTGCTCTCTTGAATGGAAAAGTCACCTGGATTTCGAAATAAGTTTAGCTGTTGATCTGAGCAACTTTTCAGCAATACCGTGTAGGTGCGTTGATGTTTCGGAGACCTAATGTCTTGGTTCAAGTGTGTACCATTTCACATTGCTGGAATGCACAACAGGATTGTTTTTGTTTAGATTAATGAAAATGAGCTCAGTGAAATGACTTACAGTTGTTAGCTTGCATTTTAATTTTGGAGGTTAACCTAACATGCCTTGAAGGTTTTAGTTCTTATGTTTCTGTTCCATGAAGACTTCGATTTGAACGTTTTGCCTATGTCACATGAGAACTAAAGAAACAAAACATGAGGAGAAAATGGAAGATTACAGTTGAGCAGAACCATCAGCTGAATAGGCCTTTACTCACCCACAGACACTTTAAAGCTTTGGGGTATGCAGAATTACTGTAATATAATAAAAATTAAAATAAAAAGCTCTCTCTAGAAAGGGCTTACTGACTCCATCAATTAAACTTTTCAGTTTTGTATCATCTGCCAAGTTTCCAGCACATCACCCAAGCTGAGTGAGCTAAAACTAAATTTGAAAGTACTTTGACTAGCTGGCAAGCTGGCCTGAAATCGGAAAGATGTAAGTGAACCAAAAGAAGCACGAGCCCCTACAGTCAGGAAAGAAAATATAATTTATCTATGGAAAGTGGGGAATAATTTAGTCAGCAGGAGAATCTGTGGGCTATCGCAAACTAGAAAATGAACGCAACTCACCGATGTGACAAAATGTCGAAATGCGAAAGTCATTCTGGGACACGTTACTGAAGGTATTGTATACAAGAGGATGAGAGGTAATTACTTTGCCCTGTTCCACAGTGATAAGCCCCCAGCTTGAATTCTTCATTCAGTTCTATACATGATACTTTAAGAAATATACAAACAAACTGGAGAAAGACTAATGGAAAGCAAACAAAAAGTTGTAACAAGAAAACATGAACTATATTGCAGGAACAGAGCATGTTTTATTGAAAACCTGGATTCCCAGAGTGTCCTGTACAAGGACTTTTATGAATTAATATTCTGTCCAGCCGCTGCCTTCACCCAGAGGGCCAAGGAGGAGCGGAGCTCTCCCTGCTGCCCACTGCTGCCTTCATATGAGAGCAAAAGGTGAAGCTGGAAGCGTGTGCCTGGGAACAAGCCTGAGCTGGGGATGGCTGCTACAACTGGGCAACTCATTGGTTTTAGTATCAAAGTGCTATTTGCACAAACTCAGCTTGGTGAATTGCTGTCTAGAAAAGAGAATAAACCGCAGTAATACACAGACATGGTTATAAATATGACAGTAATTAATTGTTCTTCATCTCTGCTGAGGGTGGAACAAAAGGCAATTAGTAGCGGTGGTGGTATTCATTAGACTTTAGTAAGAACTCTGCAGCTACAGTGGTATTTAGGCACTGGAATGAGTTACTCAAAGAAACTGTCAGATCTGTCATTGGATGTTTTTCACAGACTGAGTAAATACCTGTTGTGGAAGATCCAGGTATAGTTGATCCTCCCTGGGAGCAGGGAAATGACCCCACGTGGGCCCTCTCAGACCTACATTTCTAAGGTTGCTTCCTAAGACTTGGCTGCGTCCCTAGCATGGAATCTGGAAATGTTTCCCAATTTCAGACCCCAGTGTGTCTCATGGCCATGTCCCAAAGCTGTAGCCGTGCCTAAGCTGGGCCTGCATCTGCCCTTTATCTCCACTTTATGCCCCCAGTTCTTATACTAGGTGCTAGTAGATCAGCAGAGTGAGACTCTGGTGCCTCACAGGTGGTCTGTATCTGTAGAGAAGAAGAGGTTTAGCCTTGGACTGGTAATATGTCTATAGCATACAAGACAGTGGAGTGTACTGCTGCCCCCTTCACTCATTCTAATACTGTAGACTCATTGCTTTGGAATTTGGGAACTCTGGCTATGTTACTTTTAGCTTCTACCTGGTTAATAGTCTCAAGAGTTATAGCCAAGACTCCCATTTTAACATTGGTTTCGTTGTCACTAAAAACCAGATTTGGCATGAATGAATGCAAAACCTAATAAAATCATGACAAGAGTAAGTGGGAACACTTTCACGTGTGAAACCGTTGCCATTTACTCTACAAAATACGTACCTTTTCTTCTTCCTGTATAGATTATGTGATGTATTAATAAAAAACAGAATGACATCATCTCTGTAGATGTAAAGCAAGCAAGAATGTAACTACCCCAAATAAATATGGGGAATTTAAACCCTCCTTGTGTTAGTGCAGGAGAGGAGATTGTTCTCCCAAGAGCTGTATCTAAGTAGAAGGTAGACTGGAGAGTTACATGACAAGGTTCTCCTTGGAAAGCAAGTGTAGTGTTTGGTTTGTTGTGTAAAATGTGTTATTGATGTGCTGTAGGCGACAAAGTAGTACAACTCCCATGGTTATGAGCGGTGCTGAGTCATTGATTACCGTCGATCAATGCTGTACACCATAGTGCTATATCCATTAAGCTCACTATGGGAATATGAGGCACAGCATTTGATCAGTTAGGTCCCAAATTAAAGTCAATGATCCAAGAGAAGGAGAATGTAAAAATAGAAAGAGAACAACAGGGAAATGGAAGTGAGATTAATTTCTTCTGCTTGATGCTTCCCATAACCTCATTCTCATGAGTCAGCATTTCTGAGGTCAATTGTTTCGTGAGACTGGGTAAACTGAATTCCTAAATGATGGTTGACTTAATTGTTACTGTCTAGATCATAAAATGGCAAACATTGAACTGCCGACCTTCCTAAAATTAGAAAATTAGTTCATATTATCAGTTTTAAAGGGTGGGTGGATGTTTTTATTAGCAAAAAAACTTTTCTTATCACAAGCATCCACTTGAACCAGTCCATCTATTCACTTGTCTGTAACTAGATTATTTTGCTTTAATGGGGTGGGTGCAAAGGGGTTTCAGTGGGGATATTTGTTACCGGAACAAACTGCTTTCTACCACACTGTTCGAAGTCATCTCTCAGTGCCAGAGGCTGAATGTGCTCCCCTCATTCTTACTACAATCAGGGGGCTGTTCTTCAGAACTGCTTTTCAGACCTGTATTTAACCTAAGTGGTGAGACAGTCACTGTGAATTTCACAGCTTTCTGAGTAAGACCATGCGGTTGATGACTGGGGACTCTATCTTGCAAAAGGGATCCCATAATGCATTCTGCTCATTCCTGTTGGAAAGTTATGGTCTTCCACAGTGGTCTCTGACTTAATCCAGTCCTTATTCTGAGCACATAAGAAGGGGAACGTTGTCTTGGGCGACTAATGTGTGACTGTTGGAAAATACTTGTTTTGTGATTGAAATCATTGCTGTGACTTTCAATTACTGTCTTTTGGGACAGAAGCGTATTACATTTTATATTCATAAGCAACATCACTATCTGACTCTCATTTTTGAGGTTTAGAAGTTCTGCATCTAAAAATATTTTGCAAAAATTAAATTGAACCAGGCTACTAAAATATTCAGTAATTGTAGGCAACTGTATAGCCATATGTCTTTTCAAAAACAGCTTTTAACATTTTGCCTAGAGGAAAATCCTCTCTAAAGTGCTTGGACAAGCTAAATCTAAAGCTAAAACTTGTTTGAAAGATTAGCAAGGTTCAATAATTCTCCTATATCAGGACCGCGTCAGTGGCTTTTCATGATAGAGGTCAAGATAGAGGTCAAAGTAAAAATCTAATGAAACACGTGACAAAAATCTCTTGTCCAGTAATGTGCAAATATGGTACCAATATTCAGCAAAAAGCAACCTGTTCTTTTTAAAGCTCAGTATTTTTCCCCACCGAAGTCATTAAACACTAGGTTGAGAGAGATGTGTGTTATGAATTAAGTTTTGCTCAACTTCTAGGTGTGTGAAGTGTGATCTTAAGCTTTGACTGCTGTGCCTTTCATAATCAGTACCTCAGAACAAGACCTACAGTACAGGGGATGATGGGCTGCCCTCCTCTGGATTTTGGTGGACATTTTATTCAGTGCTGGTGGATAGTTTCATCTGCTTGGGACTTTATTCTAGGGGCAATTGCTACTAACTATTCTCCCAAGAGCTGAGCAGAGCTTATTGTTTTTTAAGCACAATTGTAGATGCTTTTGGTTTGGTCTACCTTCTATATGACTAGCTTGCCCAGGAAATGCAAGGTATGTGCTGGAGAACCTTCCCTGACTAAGGGCGTTCTAGTCTGTGTTCAATATCTCCCAGAAAGGCAGTGCTATGGCCACGAGGTGGCATATCTATGTGAATATAAACTGTTTATTCCCTCCTGTAGTGTCTGCACCACTGGGAGAAAGATGGTGCAAGAATCCAGACTTTGTGGTCTTCTGGTGATAGCTGTGACCAAAGGAAGGAGGTACCCTGGGTTGTGGGCCTTACTAACATAATTTTTCATATGTTTTACATTATGTAGATGTTGACCAAAAAAAATCCCAAAGCACTAGATCAAGGACTCTTTCCTCCCACGTGGACGTTGCAAATGCTTGGGAGATGAGACAGAGGGGAAGACTAAGATTAAATCAAAATAGGCTTTTGATAGCCTTAAGCTCCATGTGAAGTTAGGCACCGCTATAGGCTTCTGGCACTTGCATTTATTTGGTCCTCCTGAATTACGAATTGGTGGAGACAGCAGCTAGGTGCTGAGATGTTTGTACAAGTGCTGAATCAGGTTTGTGTTTACCTTGAACTTTCAAAAAGAAACCAAAGTTCATCCAAATTAATCACAATCTTTTACCGTAATTGTTTGATATGGACAGACTCTGAAGAAGTCAGTTTTATCATTTACAGCTGATTCCTAGGTCTCGCGTTTAAGCCACTGACTGTTTTTTAGTATAGAGTAAACTGGGTCATTTCTATTGAATGCTGTGCTAGGAAGGTGACAATCTTACACTTTCCCACCCAGGACAGGCTGTTCTCAAGGGTTTTTCTTCCGTGCCCATGAAATCACATGGTCTAATTCCCTTGGAGTAATCTTTCTGGTGATACATCAGGCACGGCTATGGCTTCCTCTCTCTGAATGATCAGCACTTTCAAAGCAGTAATATTGGTCTGCCTGCAGTTCCTATGGAAGAAACAGATAATTTATGAACTATCGGGAGGAGAGCACCCTGTGTTCATAGGACCACAAGATTTTGAGGCTTTGAACACATTTAGTCCATGGAACATGAAATTGTCCTCATTTTTAAAAGCTGCAAGTGCATAATGAAATGTCTACGCATTATCAAAACTCATCAACAGTAACAAATACATTTAAGAGCTGGGGGCAGTTTTTCTATTGTTTCCTATGTTCACTTTTTAATACCTGTGACTGCTTTCTCATGCTCTCAGATGGGCAGAAGTTGCTTCCTCATGTGCTATTTCCACTGTAGGCTGTGTTGAGCATTTATGCCTGAAGCATGACTTCTATCTTCTCAATTGCACTGATTTAGTTTGTCTTTTAAGTTTTTCTGAAACCGTAGGGAGAAAGGGGCTTTTAAGATACTGTAAAAAGAGAAAGGGTCTTGACTTTTTATGTCATGCCTTGTTAGAAGCCCACACTTGGTTTTGGACGAAGGATTCCAGACAGTTGGCCTCTCTCCAAAGTGACTTATGGCTCTACGTTTGAAGGGAGAGATCCCAGGTGCAGGGGATTTAACATTAAGACTGTCATTTTTTCTAAATCATGTTCCCTTCCTCCTGCCCCTAATGTAAGATAGGTATAGTTCCAATCTAATAAACAATTGCAATCATAACTACACTTCCTTGTGACTCTTCAGGTGACAAATACTGCTGTGCTCAACCCCACTGTTCATGTGTCTTGCAGAACGTAAGATCATTAGTTCTTCTGTCTTCCCACAAAAAAGACAAAACATCTTTCTGCTTCAAGAGATATTCTTCACCATATTTGTTGCTCTAAAATTCAGCTGCAAGCTAATAAACTGAAACAATAGGATCAAGACTTCCTTTTTCAGTATGGTGTCTTTTACAGCGCGGTGTTTATCTGCTTCATATTCAAAATGGTGGCTAAAAAGAATACAACTGTCTGAGAAGATTTCAAAGGCACGAAGAAGAGGATTTGTTTACAGTGTTTCATCCCAGCGTGTATAACAAAGGATATTGAATGAGTATTACAGAAGCACTCAAACTGCACTGATCGACATACAGAAGTTAATATATGGTGTGTGACAATTTTTGGAAGAGATCTGTATCCGATTATAAATTCCTCTTTGGTTTATGAGTGACATTTATGTGGAAGAGTCTTCCAAGGGAAGTGGTGAAGCACTGTGTACTATACCATTGCCAAATGAACTGTACAAAGTGTTTGAAGGCTCTTCAGAAAGCAGATCTGAGAAGAGCAGCAGTGTGGATGTGATGACATAGTGGAGTTCCCATGTCTCAGTTCTGACTTGCATTTTGACAACTGTGCAAGCCAGAAAGTGCTGTCTTGGAAGCATCAGGATGTGCCAAATTTACAGCATTCAGAGCATAAGAACTCCTTCCGCCATCGCTGTTGTGAGAGAATTTTCTGATCGAGCAGTTTTTTATTTGGAAATATGTCCTCCTTCTTATTATAGAATGGTTTAAGTTGGAAGGGACCTTAAAGATCATCGAGTTCCAACCACCCTGCCATGGGCAGGACACCTTCCGCAAGACCAGGTTGCTCAAAGCCCCATCCAACCTGGCCTTGAACACCTCCAGGGACGGGGCTTCCACAACTTCCCTGGGCAACCTGTTCCAGTGCCTCATGACCCCCATAGTGAAAAGTTTCTTCCTAATATCTAATCTAAATCTACCCTCTTCTAGTTTTAAGCCATTCCCCCTTGTCTTATCACTACATGCCCTTGCAAAAAGTCCCTCTCTGGCTTTCTTGTGGTCGCCCTTCAGATGGAAGGCTGCTATATGGTCTCCCTGGAGTCTTCTCTTCTCCAGGCTGAACAACCCAAACTCTCTCAGCCTGTCTTCATAGGAGAGGGTCTCTAACCTACTGATCATCTTTGTGGCCCTGCTCCAGACCCGCTCCAACAGGTTCATGTCCTTCTTATGTAGGGGGCTCCAGAGCTGGATGCAGACCTCCAGGTGAGATCTCACGAGAGTGGAGTAGAGGGGCAGAATCACCTCCCTTGACCTGCTGGCCACGATTCTTTTGATGCAGCCCAGGATACGGTTGGCCTTCTGGGCTGCGATTGCACATTGCTGGCTCATGTTGAGCTTCTCATTCACCGACACACCCAGGTCCCTCTCTTCAGGTCTGCTCTCAATCCATTCTCTACCCAGCCTGTATTTGTGCTTGGGATTGCCCCAACCCACATGCAGGACCTTGCACTTGGCCTTGTTGAAATTCATGAGGTTTGCACAGGCCCACCTCTCCAGCCTGTCTTGAGAGGTATACATTGTAGAGATTATATACATTGGAGATTCAAGAGAAGTGTGTGCCAGTTTAAGTAAGGATGGAGTTTCTGTACAAAGCACACGCATTAACAAACTCTGAAATAGCAAATATCCCACCAGTTAGATCACCAGTTTAGGTTATGAGAGAGAGAGACCCAGGTCTATCACCTTTTTTTTCCTCTGTTTCATAGAGTGGCATTAGAAGACACTCTGGGCTTCCTAGCTCGTGTATAAAGAACATCTCAGTCACTTACTCAGAAATGCAAATAGCCACATTTCACATTTGTTGAAGCTGCTGTAAAATGTGCGGCACAGCTCTGTGTGTGGTACAGACAAACCCTGGCTAACACCTGTGAGCATGACACTCAATGTTGTATCCCGAAAGTAGCTTAATTATACTTAAGTAGCAAAAGAAAATGAGTTATTAAGGTATTTCTGGTTCATGTTGGGTTTAGGTTTTTTTTTTTCATTAATTGTTTTTTGATGGAAAATGTGAGTTGGTCAAAGCACACTTTTTTTGCGGGACTGATTAATTTTGACTGCACTTTCATTTTAAAAAGGCTCTTCAGTTTTAAGAGTAGCCAGTAAAATGGAGGATGTGGAGGAGATGTAGAAGCTAGCTTCAAAAGTGCAGAGGGGTTTGTTTTCAGTTCTCTGATACAGGATCTCACAGAGTCATGTCAAGCTGTTGACAGAACAAGATCTTAACAGTGAATCTGTCGTGTCTTCGATGGGTTACCCAGACCCTGGCTGCTGTTGACTGCTCCCAATAGCTCCCAATGTTCCATTTTGTATAATAACAGGCTTAATTCTTTTTTCAGAAGGACTTGGAGCACACACCTCAGATGAGTGTCGTAAGCGTTTTTATGACAGTCTGAAATGAGTGTCTTCCTTTCTGTTGTCTTTACTGTTTCAGACCGCCATAAATTTGTTTAGGTGTAGAATGAAGCATTTCTGAAAGAAACTGCTTTTTGCCTAGTTCTAACTTTGCCAATATAAAGTAATTTATTTCCATAGGATTTCTATCTGTGCCTCCTTTCTTTGCATAACTTTTAAAAAAACCCCGTCTGTTGGAATTGCCGCGTGATGAAGCAGGCAAGTATGGTCCTATAAGTAAAATGGTTCTGCTTCTGCAACGACTGCTCTATAAAGAAAGCTGAAGGGACATTGTTTTATGTCAGACTGGTGCAGCTGGCAGCTTCTTATACAATGCTGTCTGTTCCTGGAACAAGTTCAAATGGCTTTTAGTGTGGGGGCACGTAACCGTGTGAGCTACCAGCTTCACTCTTAAGATGCGCCTTTCAAATGCGACTGGGTTGATAACAGGGCAACAACGCTTCTCGTGAGGCCTCTCTTTTGAAGAGGATGGATATCCTGATTCAGCCACAGCTTCATCAGCCTGTCTCCTTGTCTGGGGCCTTGAGCATTTGTCCCTGCTCTTGCCGATGAACTTGCTCAGGCTTTGATCCCCCTTTCCCAGAAACACAATTACTCTTTGCTGAAAGCCCGTGCATTTGGTAAACTTGACCTCTGGCTAAGCAAGGCTTGCAGCCTTCTAGAAACAGGGAGTCTTGAATATAACAGCTTTACCTGTTGTTTTTCAACTGTTTGCATGTATGGTCACACTGAGAAAACTAGTGTGTCCTTCCCTAGAGTAATCATGGCTGTACCAGCTACGTAAGTTATCTGTGGTGAATATGTCTCACTGGCCATTCTACAGCAGTAAAGGGCTTACTCTACCTCAGAGTTAATTAAGTGGTGCAAAGAAATTGCACATATCACACACAAAGTTTCAGCGTTTAAACAATTAAAAAGGGTTAATAAAATCATAGCAGACTTGCATAGAGTTTGGAAAAGAACTGAAGCATCATTCCCATGGGAAACGGGGGAAATGAAAGTAGAAGGAATCAAATTTATTGTAGATATTACTTGCTATGTTAGGTCATGTGGACCAGAACAGGGATCTAAGGCCCTGAACCTGCAAACACTTACACACTTGCTTAACTTTACTACATAGTATAGTCCTGTGTAAGTTAGTAGGTCTGCTCATGGCAATAAAACTAAACATGTAAGACAGTATTCTTAGGACTGAAGCCTCATGTTTGATTCTCAATACATCAGAAAACCAGTGAAGGGTTTTGTAGAATGGCTTAGCAGACCATACTGGTAGCTAGATGATTTTTTCATCTGAATTTTGAACACATGGCAAGGAGCCTATACCTTGTAAACTGAAAATATCGGTAATACCTCCCTGCAAGGGTAGAAGTGAGTGAGGTCGCACTGTAAGGATGCAGAAAGAGCAGAGTATGAAATATTTTACGGGTGCTACCTTTCCCTTTTGCTCTTCCCACAGTTCTTCTGAGATTGGCCCCAAAATGTTTTGACAGTGTTAAAAGCTATTCCCCTCCCCTTACCTATCCCAGTTTGCTAACCAGCATTTTCATGCAAGATTTGACGTGGAATGTTGTAAAGTTATATGCTTTTAGTCTGTAAAACTCTGGACTCTGTCCAGCAGACCGTTTTTACATGGCCTGGATCCTTTTCAGACAAACAGGATCTGTACTAGGGTGCAAAATTTTAGACAACTGATGCATTCTTTAAAATAACTACGATTTGGCTCACTGCCTCCTATAGGAGTCTGTTAAGACTCCCCCACTGCTGCCTAGGAATATTTGTGGAGACAGGAATTGTGAGTGCCAACAAAGTAACAAATTTAAAGGTAACCTTTCTTTCCTCTGGCACCCTGAGAATTTCTTTGTAACTTATTAGCCATCTGAGCAAGATGGGTAAGGTCACTTAACACTTGTGATCAACATATGTGTAATCTCAGGGAATAAATATTTTATAATTTATAAAAGGCAAATGTGTCACAAGAGGGCTTTTTTTTTTTCATCTTTAGTGATAGACCAACTTCCCAAATCCATGACGTCATTCTCGGCAGAAATTTGTTCCTTGATATGCTGAAAAGTACTTCAATTCAAGCCTCCCCCAGAAATGCTGCTGTGGGTAGCAACTCCTGTGAGCCCATCTGGGGAAAAGTCTACTCCATCTCCTTGCAATGACTTATTATTTGCATTATATCCTTGCTCCTTCACATTTCTGCCCTGTATTTTTAAGCCCAGAACTTCTGGATCTCCATTATTCTGTTCCTTTTGCCTGATGGGACCACGTCTGACTCCTTCTATTAAGTATCTGTTCCTCACCATAGTTTTGGTGATAGCAAATGAGATCTGTCTCCGCTGTTGGATTCAGCTAGGAGATACTTCATCAAAAGAGAAAAGTATCAGTCCTGGTGGTAGGATGGGCAAAAGAGGGCTGTATGTGTTTGTTTTTTCTCCAGGGTAAATGCTCAGGTCTCCCTTAGCTGTTGGTGAGAAGGGGGAAGGTTCATAGGGAAGGGTCTTCTACAGGAGGAGAATGATGAGTGACAACCTTTTCCCTTGACCAGTTAGCCAGGAAATGTGGCTCCAGATTATCTCCTATTAACATGTCTTTTTAGACTTTAGATGGGAAATTTGGCAGCAGTCCTACAATTACAGCTGCTTCTCCATGAAGTAACAGTTTGGCTTACTCTCCTTAATCCTCCTTGCTAGACAGCAATCCTAGCAATGCTAGCAGACACCGAGTGAATATCCTCTGTGTGTCAGCAATGTTGAATATGAGCAACTATGGCTAGAAAGTCTATCACATTTAAACTCAAGCCAATCTTTAATTCCAAACTTGCCTCACAAGTGAATTGTGTGAACACATGCAGATTTTTGGCCTGAGGTTGGCAGGGAAAAGGTTGGAGTCTTTGGTACAAGTGTGCTGCATACTAGTGCTCTGAGTGGACTGTGGCAGTCACAAAGTCACAAAATTAGATCCCCAATGTGCAGGCATATGCTTTATCAAGCTTTCTCACAACTAAGAAAAGTTGTCTCAGACTAAGCCCTCTTCGAGTTCCTTGTGATGTGCACCATGGCTCTAGAAAGATACAATGAGCTCAGGTTGCCTTTAAAACCTTGGGGGAATCACTAAGCTGAACTTTTGTAGAGCTAGTTAGGTGCTTCGGCCCCTCTGAATTCATAGAGAAAGTTACAGTCCACTGCCGAAAAACTAAGAAACATAACAGCCCGACCACCTGCCAGCATTTGTTATGCCTTAGGAGACATTCTTTTTTCCCTTCCTTCTGAGTATAACATGGGTTTGATCACAGTAATTATACCTTTGTACTGGGCCTGGCTAGAATAGAGTAAATTATTTTCATAGCAGCTCATGTGGTGCCGTGTTTTAGAATTTTGACTGAAATAGAACTGATAACACACTAATACTGTAGCTTTTGCTGAACAGTGTGCGTACAGCATCAAGGTCTTCTCTGTTTCTCACTTTGCTGCCCCAGTGGATAGACTGGGGGTGGAGGGACACAACCGGGCAGATGACCTGAACTAACCAAAGAGAGATTCCATACCGTATAATGTCATGCTCAGCAATAAAAGGAAAAAGAGGGGGCTTTAGGGAATTAGCCGTCTTTTGCTCAGGAACTGGCTAGGGCATCAAGTCTACCCGTGGGAGGTGTTGAGTGACTGCTTTTGCATTACTTGTTTAGTTTTCTTTCCTCTTCTTCCACTTATCATTCACTTATTAAACAATTATTTGTTTTGTTTGTTTTATCTTGACCCTAGAGTTTTCTTGGTTTTGTTTTTCCTTTCTTCTTCCCCCATCCCACTGAGGGCAGTGAGAGAGAAGTCAGCGAGTGACTGCGTGGTGCTTATCTGCCCACTGGGGTTAACCCATATCAATGATGCTTTGCAGGATTGAGCTACACATCCTCGGAAAATTCTGGCAGCATCATTGTTTTGGTGCATCCAAATCTTCCCTGATTTACACTCTTTAAAAAAACATGTGCAAACGTGAATGTGCAGGTTTGTGTATGCATCGGTGAAAGAGGAGGAAACCAGCTGCTGAAGTAGAGCCCAACTGAACAATCTTTCAGTATTAGCAGTTGTTTTCCATTCGTAAGTGTTTTGATGACTATCTCCAACAAAGGGAAAAATATCTGTAGAGGCTTAATTTAACGTGAAAATGAGACTCGTTTTATTTAGGCCATTGGACTAGATGATCATTGAAAGTGCCTCCCAGCTGAAGTGGTCCCTTCTGTTTATTGAACTTTGGACTTCTTAAAGTCCAAAGCTGGCTTACACACTACTGGCTCACAAATGGGCCATTTTCAATATATTTATTTCCGTATTTTGCCTTCCTCCCTTTCTAATTGTTATCTATTATTTTTGAAAAGTAGATAGCTATTGGTTATAACTATGTTCTTTAAGTGAGATCAATCGATTCAAGAGGGCTTAACAGTTTTTACTTATGAGAACCAGATAAGCAAATTCAGGAGGAATATTTGCTGCTGGGTAGGCATATTTGGTTTTAGCCTCTTTGCAGTGAGACCGTAAGAGAAGGAGAGACAGTCTGAAAGCACTTTTTTGGAGTTGCAATATTAGTTGTCTTGTGTGCAATCTTTCTGAGCACTGTCAAGCCAGTGGTATCTTTTAAAGCCTGAAAACTAAACTTGACAATTCTTTTCATGGTTTATGGAGTAGTAGAGGAAAAATATGCTTTGAATTATATTGGACTAAGATCTTAGAATAATTAAATAGGGGTGTGACTTGGCCCTCAGTTCCTCAGAGTATAAAGAGAAGCCGTGCGTGTGCAATGAAATGCAGAATTTGACGTTACAGATTTGACTTAATGAAGGAAACAAATGAAATTTCTGCTTTTTTGGGGGGGGAGGGGGATCTTTTCCAAGCTCTGTATAATAATTATTATAGGAGGAGCTTTAAGTTTCCATAGGCTGTGAAGATGACTATCAAAAAATGAAATGTGACTGAATCAGCATGAAAATCCTTTATTAATCAACTTGACAAATTTGATTGCTACCTTTGTTATTAAAGTAACCACCCCAAACTGTAGAAAGTACTGGTCTTAATTTCAGTATTAAAAAGAGAAACATAAAAAGTGGGGAAAAAGGAATTTCTGGCAAAAATAAAATCAGTATATCTTTTTTTTTATATAATTTTTTCTTTCCTGAGAATTACCTACCGTATTATGCAAGCAAAATGTAGGAACGTTTCTTGCAGTGTTTCAGCAGGAAATATGTAGCTTTGGTTGTATAAAATGACAGTGCTCAGGAAGGTAAATGTATTGAATTACTCCATTAATAGAAAGGAGACGGCGGTACAGTAGTTTTCCCCCAGGCACTGTTTCACAGGTGCTGTAATCATGGTGGGCTACAATGATAGTACTGTAAATGCAAAAATAACAATTTGCAATTAGATGCATTTTTGTGTGAAATGTGATAAATCAAGGGGTGGAATTTGTCAGGTATCAATTCCCTAATGGCAAGAATGTTTATCTAAAATACAAAAACCTTACAGCTGAAATCACTATTTCCTCATGTTTTCACTCAGCTCACAAGAGAAATATTAAAACACAGTTCCTAGAAGGAAGCTTTTTGGTTTCTTTTTGTATTCATTACAATGCATTTTTTATGTAGGCATGTTTTTGGCAACATCCATACCTTTATCTGCATGCTTTCTAAAAACTATCAGTTTGTCATGGGGGATGGCACTATATTGGTGCCGCCTGTCATTTACCCCCTGATTCAGGAGGGGCAGAGCTGATGCGTAATTAAGGGAGCTCTTGGGAAGTATTCTGCACACCCATCCCTCTTGGTCCATGTTGGGTGTTTCTTCCTCTANTATGATTCTATGATTCTATGATTCTATCTTACCAGCTAGGTGTCACCGAATTTCCTTTGGTAACACTAGGAAATGTGGTGTTGAAAAACATGTAACTGAGAAACTGTAAATCTGCAGTGACAAAATAGTTACATTAAAGTAGTTATATTGGAAATCACAGCTTTCCTGGGAATCGCACTTTCTTTGTGAATTTCAATACTGAGGTTCTTGGGTTGTTTGCTGAAGGGAGAGGTGTGTGTTTGTTTTCAAATACTGAAAATTACCAAGTGATGCATGTACAGAAATGAAAGACCTGCTCCAGCTTCCCCGGAGAAGTGAGATCTGGCCTTTGCCTGTCACCTGGCTCTGAAAGACCATTCCTGCACCCACGTTGACGGTGCCGGCAATGACATGACCCCTCAGTTCTGGGGCTGAAGTGTACCTGCCCTCTCTTTGGGTGGGTATAGGGTCAAAGTCTGAAAGGTTGCAACAGTGCTTGCACCAATCTGCTTAGTGTCTTTTCTGGGCTGATTGAAATCTTTCAATGTGCAACTCCTCCCCAGCTTTCTAGTCAGTGGGTTGTCAGCTGAACACGACCACTGGGGTGACAAGAGAGTCCATAAGTACATATGATGCACACTGATTAGTAACAGTAATATTTTATGGTTTGCAGCATTAACACTCTTTAGAGATTGCCAGATTTTTGTCACGTATGGACTAAAAAGAGCACCTTTTTTTCTTTGTTTCTTTCTCTTTGTTTTAACTTGGCTCCCACTGAAAACTGAACAATTAGATTGCTACAGAAATTCTCCCTATCAAAACACCAGACAGGGCCTCTTTCATTTTCTTTTTTTCTTCGTGGAAGCGTGTGAGTCATCCACCTACACAGCATTAATTTTTCTTATCCTGGTGAGTGCTCTGTGGATTCAGGGTCGAAGTATAGGGTACATTCAAAGCTTGGGGTTATGTTTTCTGTTCCTCGTGGCCCACCCAGGGAGCCTGGCCCATGGAGGACGAGATGATGCAGCTCCCCAGGGGCTGCATGATGCCAGAAGTGGGGAAGCAGAGTTCGGGTCCAGGTCTCACTAAATACAGTGCTGCTGGGTTATTCACCCCCAGGATGTGCGAGGTGTGGGACCAACCTCATGGTTCATCCTGTAGGGGAGTTTAGAGAAGCGAGACCCCAGGGACAAGCGGTTTGCTTCCCTGGGTGACAGTCCCAGAGACCTGGCTGTAGGAGTGGTTGGCCTCAGGCCAGGGTTTACTACTCTGTATGTTCCTGTTGCCTGAAAGTGGTTTGGTTTACTGGAACGCAATAAAACTGCTAGTGCTCGAACATAAAACGTAGGTGAAGCAGCATGGTTAATGTGTGAAGTGTTAACCAGAGTCTGGCAACAAATGGCTGTGGTGGGTGCTGGAGTCTCCTGGCAGCCTCTGCGATGGAAATAAGTTTCCATTCAGTGTGGCTCTGAGTGACAGCCAGGACACAGAAAGAAAACAAACAGTAACTATTATCTTCCTGCTGAAGCAGCTCCAAAGTGAATATAAACACTGATTGTTTAGAGACCATCAATTAAGCTAAGAAGTATTTAGAGCAGGTGCAGAAGAGATAATGAATGAAAAGAGAACTTTACAGTCTTGTATGTTTAAGACAGTTTGGCTTTTTGATCTTGTGTTTACTGGGAAAAGTATTGAATTGATAGTCGGAGCCTGTGATTCGTTTATGAACAGTTTTTAGTTTAATAAACACACTGCAAACATCAAGAGGGAAAGCCTAAACGATGAGAACTTTAATGCTGGAGGATGTTTTATTTATGACTGCAGTAATATTGAAAGAACATTTGAACTTACGGATAGAAGTTTATGGACTTTCTTGTTAACCTCTGATTTATTAAAGTATAGTTATGCAACCTTTCACATACTTAACTGCCTAGTGGTGTCTAGAGGCATTGCTGAGAATGGGGCTTTCTCCTGTTAGTCACTTTGTATGGATGTAGTTCCTGGGAACTTGAAAAGCCATTTCAGACAAAGGGTAAGAGAAAAGGAAACATTCATTATCTTCACTTTACAGAGGAGAATCTGAGAAACAGAGGAGCAAGGGACAGAGATTTTACAAAGAGGCACTCTGCTTCTACTAAAAGTAAATTTAATTGGCCTTTCATAAAAGAATTCTGCAGATGAAACAGGAAGCTGAACCCTCATCTCCCAGTAGTAATTGAGGATAAACGTGGATCAATGTAGCTTTTTCATCTCTAATCTTGGCAAAGTCTTCCTAAAATAGGTAACAGTATGAATTTATCTTTTTGTTTGTTTTTAACAACTCTCACCATTTGTTCTTCCAAAATTTAACTGTTAGTATTCTGCACTTCCACACTCTCCACACTTTGTTCTCTCACTGAATTTTGAAGGAGCTTATAATTGGTTTCTTAACTTTTCGGTTTTCTGTTCTGGAAAGGCAGCGTTACTATTCAGGGCTAAAGGTGGTAGAAAGAAACATTTTGGGTGTTAATCAGAAGCGCAGCCCTGGTTTACTGAATAGCCTAGGGAAAACCGCTTGATCCTTTTGGCCACCTTAGTCATTAAACCAGTAAACAGAAACATGTCTTCGCTGACCGCTAGATCCTCCATCCAAGCTGATCATCCCCTTGGTTAATAAATTACCATGCTACAACTAGCTGCTGCTAACAGAGGTGAAGCAACCCTATGAGCAAGGAGCTTGTGAGCTGCTGTGGCGTGCCAAGGGCACACCAGCGTTACAGGAGGAAGACACCAATATAAGTGAGTGCTCCGCACCCCTGGGGCCGCACAGGACAGAGGGGTGGTTGTGCCTTCCAGGCAGCGCGTGGCACGGGGGTGCCAGGGCACTGCCCTGCGAGGTCACGCCGATGCATGGGCACCTTCCAGCACCTCCTCCCCATCCCGTACAACTCTGCGTGATGGCTGGGGTGGGCTGTGCCGGGGAGAGGTCTGGCAGATATGTTGTATGGTACATCCTATTTCATACATCTCTTATTTCGTGTAAAGCTCCCTCTGAGAAGTCCAGCCAATCTGCCCAGAGGGACTAGAAAACAGCATCATTCCCTATGGGAGAGAGGAGGTGGAAGTGAGACAAGGAGACTAATGCCGAGAAGCTTGAGGTCACTGCATTTTTTTGTTCTTCGTCCCTCCGTCGGTGATCTCCCAACAAGATACTGTCTAGTGTGAATTATTGAGAGGGAGGATTTTCAATACCGGGAAGGATTTAAAAGAAATCATCTGCTGATACCAGCAATGAAGAAAATGTTCCCAGTGATTTCATCCCACGCCTCAGTGGGGAGAAGATAAATCCTTCATAGAGGCAGCGAAGTTACCTGAGAGCCCCTGTGTTAACCAAGTGGGAAGGATGACGTGAGGATGAGTCTCAGTGTAAACAGAAGCTGAAGCCTCATGGACTGGTTAAATTACTTAAACATCACCTTATCTGTAACACAAACAGGCATGCATAAAGACACATGGGAACATACAGTTCTTTACCATGGTTGAACATATGCCTTTATTAATGTAAAAAAGACAGAGTTCTATTTCAGTCAAGCATAATATAGTTTGCTGTTAAATTCACAGTTACACTGAACATATATTTGTACATTTGGTTTTAGTTTATCTCAAACTGCCTTCCCATTTGTTTTTCGTTGATCTCAAACTGCCTTGCCATTTTTAGGCCTTAAATATTTATAAAATCTACAGGACTCCCCCTTTTTTCTTTTTCTTTTTTAACTAACCAAATTATTCAGTGATGCTTATCTAGTATATTTCTATAAAACGCATAATTTTTTTTTTACAAAAAAATTACTCCAAACTCTTTCTGCTAAATCCTGCTAATGAAGAACCCTGTAACAACAAAACAGTTTCCCCATATATATGTAAGGAAGAGAGAAACAGGAGTGAAACATTTAGGTTTGTACTTCTAGTGTGTTGTAAACATGAGATGTGAAACCACACAAGCAAGACAATGTTTTATGTATACTGGTAGTTGCTTTGAGTTTGCTTTTGAATGTAAATATGAATTTAATTAGCCCTTGAATAAAATGTAGGGCATAAATATACTATCACTGCACACCAAGGTTCCCTTTGAAATAAAAAGGAATTTCTTCTTAAAGTTTCTAGCAGGATGTGCCAGCCTAGATGTGGATTACAAATTAGCCATATATGCTAATATAGCTATATATATCTTGCCATATGAATTTACAAAATACTCTGCTAACTGCCATGAGGCTATTATTCACTTTTAAAATTCAAGCATTAATTATTTTGCTTTCCAATGTGCCAAATTATTTTTCCCCATGCAGATGTGCTTTAAGTCCTCAAACACTAAAACAATTATGGAGTTAAAACTAAGAGTAGAATTGTCTCAAAATTAGTTTCCTGGCATGATTTTAATTAAATTATAGAGGAAATTTTAATGAATCTTCCATTGAGAAAAGTTTATTGCTTGTGCTTTTTTGTGTCTGTCATACAACAGTTCAGCATTCTTTTAATTTGCATAATTAACTTAAATTTGTATTGCCTTCTCAAGATATTTCTCTAAGCCTTGAGGATTTTGGAATACAAATACCATTTTAATTTGTTTAATCTATTAAAAATGTAGGCACCCTTCCCACCCACACATCCCCCTTCTCTTTTTATTTTTTAACCAACCACAGTTAAAAGTAACTGGTTTACTGCGATGTTCTCCCTCCAGCCCTCCCCCAAAAATATGACATTATCTGGTTTGGACTCAAAAAGTCATCGTGTAAGGACTTGACAATCTTAAAGGTGACTTCCAACCTAGGCAATTTCATGATTCTGTGATTCTATAAGAAAAATCTATTTTTTCCTGAGGTAGCGTTACGGTGTGTGGTAGAGCCTGCGAGATCCCCGAGTGGAGGCAGCCCATGGTGGAGAGCCATGTGCTACCACCGCTTCACAGGAGGGCTGATTTTGGCGGGGTGGAGGGGGCAACCCTGAAGCTTAATTTTTTACCTCTACCTTTCTGTAGGTCAGAGCATGTCCTTTTGGGACTGAGTCACCAACTGGTGGTGGTGTGCTTTCAGCTGGTACCCAGCCATCATGCACCCTGGAAGAGGAGAACAAAGCCTCTGCCACCTGGTTATGCTGCAGTAACCCGTGCAGCCTGATTATTTCCAAAATGCCTAAACTTAGAGGATAGGCTCTTCTTGGCATGAATCATCTTTTGTTTGTTGAAAAAATCCTGGTGTGCTTGTGGCTTGACATAGATACTATGTGGACTTTTTGTTTTCTCACTGTTTGGATGCTCAAATTACACAAGGTGGTTCCTCCGTTAGATGGCACTGCTTGTTTCAGCAGTGCCTTCAGCCACTCCCACTGTGTTAAATTGAAAGTAATTAACTTTTAGGAGGTGTACTTGTTATAAAAAGCAGTCTCTCCGTGTGGGTGTTAGTATTTTGATCTTAACAAACCAAGGAAAACTGTCTTTCTTGCTCGCTCTTTCTTTTTTTTTTTTTCCACTGTTAGAATTGCAGTATTGGAAATGCAGAGCTGTAGAAAGTCTGTGGAGGGTTCAGGTGAGAACAAAAACTGTATACACCTCTCTCCTCCCACTCTGAAATCAAAAGTTGTTTTACCTTCACATAGGTGCCTTAATTTGGGTCCCTGTGATTTGAGAAACCAAGCATCTGGACAAAATTATTCATTATTAATGGCCATGTTACAGAAGAAAAGCCCCTTCTTTCCTTAACTTCGGAAGCACACGAAATTATAGAGCTGGCCGTGGCTCTTGGACCTGTGAAAGAGGTGTGGATAAATACCTGGTTTCTTTGTGACTGAGCAGGAACCAAGCTATTACACTGAGGCAGCTGCTGTTCGGTTTGTCTGTGCCGTTAAAAGAGAGAGATCAAGGGAAATGGTCTTTCTTTAGCTTGGACAGAAATTCGCCTCTGAACAAGGGGCCAGCAGGAGGCCGGGGCAGGTCTCCGCTAACGGGGAGGGTCCCTGGGTGCCAGGCCATCAGTGGAAAGGTCCCAGGCATGATTTTGGCCTGCCAAACCAGCACTGTCCGCCTTCTTCCCAGGCATGGTTTGGGCGCTGGGACGAGCCAGGGATAACCCCTTACAGAGGTTATGCCTCTGGCCACCCTGTTTCAGAGGGCAGGCGAATTTAACAGCGTGAATGTGAGTTATTCCATGCCTGTTGGCCTCGGTGCCGGAGAACAGTCCCAGGCTCGTTTAATTGACTCATATAATTGTAGGCACCGTGTCCCAACAAAGCGTGAAGCGAACAGAGGAATTTATCCTTGCTGAATTTTTCAGCCCTAGTGAGGCAATGAACAGCAGCGGCCTACCTGCTGAATATTTTACTGTACAGGTTTTTTTGAAAGCACCACTGCTCTTGGCTGCACCTACAGTGCTTGTGTTATAAGAAGCTGCAAAAGCTAGCTTAGTCAGGAAAAAACAACAGCAAGTGGGACTGGAGCTCCATGTTGTATTTAGCTGAGGAGACCTGCAGGCTGGACTGGGGTGAGGGAAACGCGGATCACTACCTGGCTGCGTTATCGACTCTCAGGGTGACTTTGAGCCAACAACTTCATCTTCAGTTTTCAGAAGTGAGTAATGAGTTTTCCTGCTAGTTGTACACGCTTCTTCACATGCCATAATTCAGTCCCTAAAATGGTGGCCTTCCATGCACTTGAGGCTGTAATTTTTTTCAGATTTGAATCTGTAACATGGGACAGATGTTAATGGCACTATTCCCCATCCTTTTTCTGTCTGTTCCAACGTGTACCTAGTGGGCAGTAATGATCCAAAATACCATTTTGCGATCACGCTTGCATCACATTTTGGCTGACAGAGTATACTTCTGATCCTTAAAATAGTAATAATGTTATTTATATTAACTATATCATATATTTGTATAACCTATGCATATAAAACAACATACAAATAATGAAAAAAAGTTTGAATCTGTAAAACAGACTTCATAGGGAAAGAAAAAAACAAATGAATATTTTAATAATACACTTTACACAACAATAAACTGTTAACAGCTCAGCTTTTTTAGAGGATTAGAAAGGAATTCAAGCAGGTGTGGTAAATTATAGGTTGAAAGAAAAAAATCCTATAAAAATACAGACTCCTTATTGTTTAATTTCTACTGAATTTCCAAAACTTGAGTTAAGGCTCAATTTACATTTTCATTACAAACAATTTCTCAAGATATTATTAAATAACTTCAGGCTGTAAGTTAGCAAGTAAGCTATATGCAGATATGAGTTTAATTTTGTAAATCTGCTTTAAATGAGAAACTTCTAGCCGGTAAAATTCTTTGTGAAACAATGACTGTGATAACCTTGAAACAGCTTGAGGATTAAAATTTTTGTTAGGTTTTTCCATTAGTAAAAGGGATTTTTTTCTATAGTTTTGACTAGCATTCAAGTGTGGCTGTGCACTTTTGCTACCCGCAGTGACTGCCAGACATCACGCGTGTGTGAGAACCCTGTGCGGTACCCAGAGCCTAAGAGGCAGATGGGTGGCAGTAGGCTCCTCAGGAGCTTGGAAATTCTAGCTGGTTACTTGCAACACTAAATGTCTCCTTTTTTTGTGAAGCTTCATAATAGTGTGTCTGTTTTGTTTTTCCCTAGTGTTATTTTTGTAAGTATTTAAAATCGTAATGACTTGCTGCATTGACTTGCTTAGGTGGAAAGGTAGGTCAGCCAGAGAATTGGTCTAGACTTCTGTAGCTCTTGGTGATAAAACTGTATTGCCTATTACGGGCCTGGACGCAATGCAGTTGGTCTAATTAAAATGATCTTTGCAAATATAGTTTCTAACACTTCCGTGTTTGGAACCTGATCTTGCATTCCTCATCTACTTTGTCTTAGAAGAAATTCATTTAAAATCCTAACTAACTATGCAAAGAATAGAAAACAGAACCTTTTGAGAGCAGTGGTTCCCTAATAACAGCAAAACGCATTCTGTGTTCTTTTTTCCATGTGATGTTTCTCTTTTCATGGAAAAATGAAATCTGAAAGATTCTCATGCTAGACTTTATCTATAAGATAGCAGTTATGTGCTTAATTACATTTAATTGGAAAACATAGTATTTGTGGAAAAACATTACAGTTTTCTCAAGCTAATTTCATGTAGACTTGCTGGCCTCATTATCACTTTAAGTGTTCTTCTAAAATCTTCATGCGGAATAGGAACTCCTGCACCGCAGAAAGTCGTAATTAGGAAATATAGTGAAGCAGTGAAAGAAAGGGATGTTATGTCCATACAATGTAAGACAGAGACTAAGAAGTAGTCTGGCGCAATTTAATGCCCTTTTGTCTGCTTTTGCCTCCCTTTTCTTGATCTGTGGTAGGGAAGAAGCTCAGCACAGTATAAAACCAACACAAGTGTTCCCTACACACTTTACTTTCTGTAGCTTTCCTCATCCAAACTTAGTCTGAAATGCACTATAGAATGCAAATATACGAGGACGTCACAGTGTCTGCTGAAATCTGTACAAGACAGTACTGTAGAAACATTTGGTTAAAAGAATTGGAGAAATGAGTCACAGAAGCAAAGACAAATTTAAAGATTTGCATAAGAAAAAAGGAAGGAAAAACATGATTGAAAGGTAAGCCTTTAAATTTGTGACTAAACCTTCATGTCCAGAGTCCTTGAAGATTACTAGTGAGTTCAGAAGGAATCTGATTTTGTCCATGAATTGAACTGAACTAAAACAGCAGAAATTGAGTGAAATGGGGGACCATGAAGCATGTAAGGTGTTAAAGCGGTGAAGAAAGGAGCGACAGGCACAAGCACGTGTAGAAGTCATACCTGCAAGAAGGATAGGAAGGGAGAAGTTCTGCAAGGTCATCCAGAGTAGGTCCATGGAGAATCCTTTAGAAATAGATGGGAAGTCAATGGAAGCCTAGGACAAGAGACAAAAACATAGTATGAGACAGGTCTAGCAGGCAATAGCTCCAAGATGCTGTGCTTTGCCTGCTAGCCAGTTTTAATAGCTCTCCTGATAAAACAAAAATGGCAGCCAAAGGCGTAATATTTGCAGAACATCATCTCCTTTGAATGAATACATGTGTAACCCTGACACTGTTAGGTGAAATTAGGAGTGACATAGTTGTACGTCCCTCTACCGGTTAAAAAGAAGCGTGGGCTAGGTTTTGTGGTCTTATGGCATATAAAGAGAAAATACTAGAATTTTTTCCTGAAATATTTTAAATCATGCTGTTTACAGCTCAGTCACTTATGGAAGAGATATTTTTCTTTCTTCAGAAAGCCAAATGTCATGACATTATTACCCAAGAACGCAGGGCAGACACCAAATTTGTGCTCTTGAGCAGTGTGTGTCTGCAGGACATCTTTTGCTGGTAGATTCCCATGGAGGAGCCCCACATCCACATCAAACGCTCTCTGCAAACACAAATAAGATCTACACAAGCTTGTAAAAAAGGGCACGTTTTTTCACCCTTCTCTGCTTCCAGGAGGGAACTTTTTCTCTAAGACTATGGGTTGAAAAGGGGCGTAACCAGACGGGAGAGCTATGGAGCTCTAAAACTCTTGTTTTCCATCACAGTGCTATGACTGTTGTTTGGGGGTCTCTTGCTGGAGTGCCCTGTAAGCCTAACTGGGAGTAGCTTTTTGCCCGGGGAAGGGACAGTGGGCTGGCTCTGCGTGTTCAAGCCAGTGAGACTGGCGTAGGATTTGCACAGCCTACCCTCAGCTTAAGTACATTAGACATGGTACATTACAAATCACAGTCAGGTAAACGCTAACAGAATGATCTGAAGAAAACCATGAAAGGGTATTCAAGAGTGCTCTGATTTTTTTATTTTTATTTTTAAAATCATCTCAATATAACATCTATTTATCATAAAACACTTACTTTGACGGTCTGAAAATATTATTATTTTAAAAGGGTGACTAGACTCACTGTTGGCTTGGGCTGTCATTTCCTTTTTATTATTGCAAAGATATTTCTCTGCCTTTCTTTATTAAACTAGCTTAATTGAGAACCCAAATAGCACCCTTGAGACAAGCAGAGGGGCTGATGGCAGCTGCATAGTAGAGTCAAAATCATCCTGTTATCAAAAATAAATCATGGTCTTTCTCATTCACAGGGTTTCTTCCCAGTGTTTTCTCCTTTATTTATTATGACTTTTCTTTTGTATGAAGACTTGACAGCTGATAATGAAAATCATTTATAGTTCAGAATCCCTGGAGAATGAGAGGGAGACAAAGCTGACTGCATTTTAGGAATTCGGTGTTTGGGAGGGTATCATGATCAAATGCCTGTATCAAATGCATACTGCACAAAAAGGTGATTTTTTTTTTTTTTTTAGAAGAAAGAAACAGGAAACTTCTAAGAACCTTTTATTGAAGGTTATGTGTAACACGCAAAAGGCGGTGCAAGCTCTGTACAGCTTTTGTATAAAATAACTGATCACTACTCATGTGATCGGTAGAAATACAGAAACATTCATAAAAAGTCAAATGTCACTGGGAAGCTTAGACTTCTGTTTTTCAAAGCAGGAGGAACTGATCTTACAAAAATATTTTCTGTCAATGAATTCTCTTAAATGGCAGTGTTGTGGTGTGAGGTGAGAAAATGACTCTTGCAGACAATTTATTGCCAAAGTGAAGTGGGAGGTTTATTCCTGCTCAAACTGTTCATTACAAGTAGTATTATGAGTCTCATTTCTACTATCCCAGACAATGCTTAGTTTTATAAATGAAAATAAAAGTGGGCCGACATCAAGTCCAGCATGATAAATGTGGAAAATTCATTTTCTGCCTTTAAGGACTGTGAATAATAGTTACGGGTTATTAGGCCAAATATTGCTATTCTCTGTGTAGTACAAAAGAGAGGAAAGCCACTCGAGGACAAAACAGTAGGTGGGAGGAGAGACCCATGTGGTCAGTGTGTCTCTGTGGTTGGTATTACCCAACGGCAGTCTTACCTTCAAGAGCTTGTTTCTCAGTGGAAACCAACCGTCTGGAGTTATCCTCCTGAACAGTCTATACCCTTTTGGGATGTATTTGGGTAAACATGCTGTCCACCCACCAGTCATCACATGTAGAGCAGCTCTGAGATGCTATGGCTGAGCAGCGCTACGTGGAAGGATGTTTGCACTCTGGATGACACGGGATTTGGGGAGCTGGAATCAGTTTCCTCGCACAGCCTTTTGGTGTCTGCGCTCCCTCTTGCTCCTTCATGTGGCTGCTGTCTTCCTCCTCTTTTCTTACTGGATCAGGATGAAACAGAATGGGATTCTGCTTTATTTCTCCTCCATCTGCCCCACCACACTCCCATGTTAGATGTGGGACTTCCCATTAGCATCATTTTATCTGATCCTGCAGTTGTTTTTAAGGGGTGGAGAAAACGTGTCAGTCACTGAGATGCTGGTTGCAGAGAAGTGGGGACCCTTCCGTGTCCCTCAGCGAGACAGCCACTTTCTGGAATATATGTCCTCTGACATAGAAGTCCTTGAAAGAGTTTGATTATCTCTGCTTCAAGCAGGAGGTTGGCCCAGATGACCTTCCTGCTTAAATCCATCTATGGTCTGTAATTCCATGGTGGCTGTTGGGAGGGGGGGAAAAAAAACCCAACCACTAAACCCACAAAACAACAAGATAAAGATCCATGAAAGATAAGGACACATAATTTGCAGCTGTTAAATATTACTACGATGAGGCAGGATTATTGTTGCAGTACTTTCCTGAGGAACGAAAACATAGCACTCCTGGGTGAAGCCTGTGGTGGGAAGCATTCCCAGCATGTCACACAATACTCCTGAGACATTGATGATTTGATTATTCTCACAACTTCAGCCACACCACGTTGCTTAATTAAATAATGTAAACATACACATGCCATATCTGTGCTCACCATTTGAGGAGGCTTTTTCAAAGCGGGTGGTGCTTGAGGAGGGAATTTTGTCAGTGTGAATTCTAAACATGAACTGGGAAAAGGGTTACATTTTTGAAACATCTGTAATCATTTGTGTGTCATATAAGTTAATTAGCTGTGTGTGGATTTTAAGCAGTTGACTCCTTTTCTGTTAGGTTCAGACATATTGCATGTTTTGCATTTGTGAAACTTTAGAAAAACTAAAAAAGTTTGTAGAAACCAAACCTGAAATCCTGAAATCCACTGAAATTAAGTGCAAGATTCAGTAACATAGCTATTAGCATAGCTAGTATCTGCCTGCCTTTTTTTTTTTTTTTAAATATGTCTGTGGTGAAATGAGAAAAGGGGTATCAATATAGATCAAGATCTAACTGTATGGCTTTTAGGTAATGTTAGAAAAACGTAGAAGAAAACTAGTGGAAAAGCATCCTTCGTTTCCCCTGCATGGGAAACAAATCTGTGCACAGAGGGTGATAAAGTACATAGTTCAGTGAAAAAAGTAGGGCATCTATTCTTACTACAAAATATAAATTGACTCTAGGACTTGAGGTCAAATTAAACAAAATAAAGACCTGTACTAAATCAAGAATGTGTACATAAGGGGTTTTCCATGCCTAAACTCAAATTAATTTAGAAATAATTTGCATCAAAATTACAGATTTTGGTAAATGAGAACAGTATCTATGAGGATAAGCAAAGACTTTTTTTTTTATCCTTTCTGTTGGTTTATGATCACTAGTAATAAATAATTATATTTTTTGCTTTCCAGGATTTAAACTACTTTCTTATTCCTCACTCCAGTCCCTTTCTCCTACTGGTTTTCTTTTTTCTCTGCCTATAATCCTCTGCTGGCTGCAGTGAAAGATGATGTCTTCAGCTGTGCCACTTCAATTTTCTTAAATCCTTCCTTCCCTTGAGCAGCAAGATGATTGATTCCTTCTCTTTAAATCTAAACCTCACAGCTTTCCTTGTCTCCATTTAAGTATATCTACAGTCATTTTAAATAGAATAAAATGCGTCCTACCTTGGCACAGCGTGGTCTCCTTCCTGGACCTCTTCTTCTATTTGTGTTTTAATTGGAAATTAATTGAAACTAAACAGTCGCTTATGCATAGTGGGGTATGGGATCATATGCACGTGATCTTATAGAATCTGGGAACTTGATTGTATTCAACATAGAACTGTAAGATACCGAGAGAAAAAATAACCCTAACAACTAGGTGCCTCATAGGAAGTCAAGAAACAAAGCCGTTCGTTGTAGGCTTTCCAGTTCCTATCAAAGTAGATTGACAACACTGATAAACTGATTCCTGCTTGGTGGCTCATGTGCGATATGTAATTACGCACATTTTGCACCATTGTCGTTGCCTCTGGCAAGCTCTCCAGAAGGCCAAGAGTGCCGTGGAAATGAAAAGGCAATGAGCCGAGGCGCTTGTCCTCAGCTGGGTCTCGGGCATGGTAGCTGCAAGGTGTTAGGGGGCCTATGCTGCTGCTCGTCAGACTGGGTGGCTTGAAAGGACAATTAAATTCACCGTGCTGGGTCTCTGGCTTCTTTCCTGGGTGTTTCCAGGTAGGGTCCCAAACTCGTTTTTAGTGTAAGTTGGAAAAAAGCTCCTTATTTTTTTTTGAAGTGTTGAACATCAGTTAATTTTGCAGGCATCTAAGGGGATGGCAAACTGATTCAATAGGTCTTCACTGCATGAATTTGAGCTGACTTTTGGTTAGGCCCATGTTTGCCATCTCCATCAGTTTCTGTTCTGTACGGAATCAGATTCTACCTGACACTCCAAATAGGAGTGTATTTGTCAAATTTTTCTATTGTGAGCTTTCTTGAACCCTTTTGGCTATTTTGTTGGGTGTTGTTAATGAACTTTTCAATGCATTATATGTAAGGGTGATGATTAGCTGAAATCCTAATATGCTCTAAGTCCCATCTGCCAGCGAATAGCTGAAATTATGAGCAGCTGAGCTAGGTCTTCTTTCTGCCTGGTAATTGATCTGGAATTTCATATCTGTCACCGAGTGTTTGTATTCTCTGTAGTGGCTGATGACTTCGTGTCTGGTAATAGGGGAAAACCAACCATCCAAAACATTTCAAACTACCAGCTAGAATTAGTGATTAGCCTCTGCAAGAGCACAGCAACAAATCTGTTCTGTTCCTCTTTAGTCTTTGTGGCAGCTAGCGGCGGAGAGACCCTAAAAGTAATTGTTATGACTAGTGTGTGTCTGTGCCTTTATTCCTGCTATTTGTTCATTAAAGATCAGTGCTTTCTCTCACTGAGATTGGTTAAATGCTGCTGCTTTCAGTATCTTAGTTTGTCTTTCTCATGTTAGCACTTAAAACTTTTTCACTCCGTTACAGTTATTAGCTCCCCTTAGAGTGTATTCTCAGGTAATCCTTGGAATGCCTCCCTGAATTAGTATTATATTCAGTTTAAATATTGAAATTAGAGTTTACAAAACAAAAATGTAAGAGTAAGCAGCCTCTGAGTTTACTGTGGACTCTCAACTAAACGAGCATCAGCAGAGCTGGAAATCATTTCTCGGTAATTGTCCTGTCCAATGCTTACTCTCAGATGATGTAGCTCAGAGATCTCTGCAAGATCATAGGCTTCACAGCATTAACATTTACTTGCTGCCTTTTCAGTAGTGGTCATATTTCTTAATTTTATTTCACTCAAATGATGAGTCACAAGTAAAATCAGTGGCCTGTGCCACCCCTCCGCACTGCAGCCTGAGCTGCTGCGCACGTGCTGCTTGTTGGTCCTGCACCTGCATGAGCATCATCTTCTGCTGAAGTGTTGGTTTTACTTCTTGTGCTCTGTGCAGAACATGCCTGCTGGGGGCTCTGAGGTGCCTGGGCCAAGAGAGGTCAGCTCTTTGGGTCTTCGTGTCCATAGCTGTAAAATGTGAAGGCCAACAGGAATGCCTGCCTTTGAGAATGTATCCCGAGAGCTGTGGAGGAAACACTGGGAAGTCCATGGTGAGACTTTCACAGGCCTGCCTGGTGAAGCACTACTTCAGGACCACCCAATACTACTTCTTCCACCAGTGGAATTTACTGGGGTTTTATAGTCTCTGTTCTTGGGAGCAAAGAGAATGATGATGCTATGAGACTGCTTGTGCAGTTCTTGTTCTAAAGTATGAAGCCCTACCAATTATATATATCTATGAACAGTTCTTGCTGAAAGCAACAATTTTTGAAAAGAAAAAGAAAATACCTATCAAACTTTTTATAAATTACAAATGAAATTAATTAATTGCCTATTTTTATAACTAGTCTTTCAAAAAATGATGACATTGGGCTAAGTGTGAGAAATTTTTTTGGAGTTTAGACTGATGGCAGCGATGAGATGCATTGGTAGAAAACATGTCTTAGTGCTCGGAGGTCAGAATTAATCAGGTATGGTGTTCTATGCCATATATCCCTGGCAAAATGAAGGGGTAAATGATAACACATTGAAAATTATTCTATTTGTTTCAGTTTTTAAACTGTTTAGCAACTGATGTAAGAATTCCAGTACATAAAGTTCCATTAATATTTCAGTGCAAATAGAACTTTTCTATTTGTTATGAAGAGATATTGTATAAATCGATGGAAAGACCAAAAAAAATTTTCTTTCTATGGCATGGGAATACAAGTCAAATCTTTCGGTAGGAAGCCTGCAGCTCAATAGCATCCTGTGTAGATTCTATTGTTTTTTTCAGATGTCTGGATTATTGTGTTAGAAGTATTCTTTGGTGTCAAATTGTGGAAAATGAAAATTCAAGGCCACAAGTCAAAGAACCTCTATGAAATTGAGTTTCCAGAGCCAGAAACTTTGAGCAACTTCAACTATTTCATTGGAACAGGTGTTGGCCCCCAGCTTCCTTACAAAGCCTTCCATGTGCAATCCATCACAGAAAGTTCAAAGTGGCTTCAGTTTGTGTAACACTTTTAGGGATTTGTAACCTGCTTAGGAAAGGTTTTAGCTGCTTATTTGGAATATAGATCTTTATTACAAAGACTGCATGTTATGTGTGTAATGTGGTTGTGTGTAATGTGCTGAATTCTCAAAGGTGTGTTTTGCTCGGTCTACATTATTTAAGCAGTCTTTTTTCCGTATAATCTCAACCTCTACCATAAGGTTAAAAAAATCCTGCTCCTCTCCTCCACCCCAAAAACCCAGACGAACCCCAAAACTTAGGTCAGGCATTTGCTTCTGTTGGAACAAACATGCGTTTTTCTCATAATCTAAATGTTTACTGAAATGTAAAATAGCAGATGCTTTCTATAGCATATCTCTTTAGCACTGTGAAAAAAATTATCAGAAGACAGATAACCTGGGGGTAGTTCCTCACAATAGCGCAATGTAATTTATAGGGCTTATTTGATGCGTGTGATGATCTGCCCTTTTCCGAAGTGGTAAATGTTTAGTGACAGAAATGGAAGCTTTAGTCATAGGGTCTTATTTCAGTACCTGTACTTACACTGGGCTTATTCTTATATTTCTCTAAGAATATACTTATAAATATATTTATTTTTACTACCTTTGGAAGAGAGATGGACCTTTTACAAGCAAATGGATGTTTTGGAATGACTACAGTGGAGTCAGAACTACGATTATTGCTGCTATAAAGATTGTTTTTGGAGGACTGTCATTCATAATGAATTCATTCACAGATAAAACCAGTTCTGCTTAAAATGCACAAACACATAAACACGCATGCATGTGCTGATTCTGTTGATTATATATAAGTATTTGTAGGTTTAATGTAGAAATCTTATTGACTTACTAATTCACTTAAAGACTTTATGGATATAAGGCAGATGTGGATTTTTAACAGCATCTTATAATCATAATGCAGTTTAATATTCTGATTGAATATTCTTGAAAATGAAATACATGGTTCATTGCCTTTTTCATTATGAGTTTGGTGTTAGACTGGAGAAGGTGTCTGCCTTTCTGCACCCCTTTTCTATCTTGATTGTGGACACTGATCTGAATTGCAGGCATATGTTTTATAATGAAGGTTATTTGTTTGTTTTCTGAAGATTTAGTTAGCCTTTTTGGGTGAGCAAAAAAGATATTAGAATTGAGCAGGTTGAAAATTTTGCTTTTTCTATTTCAGAACATTCAAAGGAAATTTTGCAATTAAATTAGTGCCTTCAGGAATTCATGGGGGAAAAAATCTCATCTAATTTGGGTGAATACACAGAATTCTTCTGTAGTTCACTTCTGTAACTCCCATTCTTTTTATCAGTAATTAAACACACACATTAAGAGAAGAATGTCACAATGTTTTGTTTCTTTGAGAATTCTGGCATGAGAATAGAGTACACATTCATGACAGCTGGAGATGTGACTGGCCACAATAGCTGCAAAGGAACAATTATACTTTATTAGTTCAATGATTTTGCTAAGAAGCAAATATCCATTGTAGCTCTGTGGATGAATAACATCCAGCAGATTCACTGCTTCAGGGGAGCGTCATTATTCACATCAGCTAACGTCCAGGAATAAGAGCTTCACTCTCCTTCTGGCCACTCTATTCTGGAAAAAGACACTGGCGTGGGGTAGAGCAGTGCTGGGAAAAGACTCTCTGCAAAGGGAGTGTGCAAGACAACTTTGAAATTACCTTTTTAGTGTGATGTTGCAAGGGAAAACAGTGGAAGTAGCATGGTTTAGTTCTTATTTTGTAAGCAACCTACCTGGTTTTGCAAGAGTTAAGTTGCATAAATTTCATAAATAAATAAATGTAAGTAACAGGATGTGCATCTGTGTACTGGATCTGGGTAACCCTATGTGTTGCCTCACCCAGATCCAGATTTGATAGGACAAGGGGTAATGGTTTTAAACTAAAAGAGGGTAAGTTTACATNACTAAAAGAGGATAACTTTAGACTAGATATAAAGAAGACATTTTTTACAGTAAAGGTGGTGGAACATATTGCCCAGTGAGGTGGTAGATGCCCCATCCCTGGAAACATTCCAGGTCAGGTTGGATGTGGTTCTGAGCAACCTGATCTGGTTGAAGATGTCCCTGCTCGTTGCAGGGGGTTGGACTAGATGACCTTTAAATGTCCCTCCCAACCCAAACTATTCTACGATTCTACAATTATGATAGTACAAGTGCAATTAATTTTACTGAATTGTAGCCATGCGCAATTTTGGTGACTAGTTTCAGCTAGTCATGTAGTGGCCTTTTGTAGCCAGAGGACAGAGAAATACTTTCAGAGGATGCTGAATCTAGTTACAGATACTGATGCTTGAGCAGGAATGGCTTAGTTTAGGATGGCTGGTTATTGCTCACAGCTCCTGGACTGCCTACACTTCTGCATGTTCAGACAGATTAAAACTTTGGGGAGTAGGGAGAAGAGAGGGAGAAGGGAGAGAGAAGAAATAATTAAGGAAAAATGTATCTGAAACATTTTAGAGCAAAGGAGCTGCAGGAGCAGCACCACCCATTCTCCTTGTAGCATTCCAGAGATACCTGTAGCAGTGCAATGAGAAGAATAGATACGGAAAACAGAGTTCTAAATGGAAATTTATTTTTTACAGTTCCTTGGATTTTGCAATCTGAATCTGGTAGATGTTGAAATAGCTTGCCTTTTTGATGCTTCCAACAACTAGTGTTGCCTTGTGTTCAGGGTGAAGCCCAAAGCTGGCTTTTTCTAACAAGGACCCTGCCAGTAAAAAGCTTGTTGTAGTGCTCTTCTGTCATCTGAACATCACACACGACCTTTTTAGTTCTGGAATTATCAAGCTGGTACTGACTACTTTCTTCTGCATGCTTCAGTATCGTGGAAGTTTATATTGCTGATCATAAGATAAGGATTAATGTCAGCAAATTATTAACAGAGATGTGACTTACCAAATGATGAGTTTGCTTATGTAACTTAAAAGCGTATGGAGAATGAATAAATGCAAGGGGTTTTAGTCCTCAGGACTTCTATTTTCTTATTTAGGCATTAGTACATTTTAACTTACAATGAGGGGCCGCCTCTACTATTATTATGGTATTTTACCCTCGGTAAATGACAGGCGTTATTGGTATGTAGAGATACGTTACACATTCTCTCACTGGAAAGCCTTCATTGCATGCCATTAGATAGCAGCATGTGCTCAGTAGCTGCGGTCTCTTAGCAACTAACTCCGTCTCTTTCTTTTGAATTTTCCTTTTGTGACCCAGCGGCAGCTCTTAGACATAAACCTTAGCCCACTCTTCTATTTCCAAGACAATGAAAACTGGAATGTTTTGGGGTGCTTATATGAAGTCCATGCAGTGCAAGAACATGTCCTTCTGAATCTATTGCATGTATTGAAAATAGAGATAAATTCGTATTTCTTAATTTAATATTTTAATAATAATTGGATTATTTTAATCCTGCCAGCTTATAGTATTGTTGGTAGTGACATGCCAATATATTTTAACATGAAAACTGGCTTTAAGAAAATACATAATTAACATCTGCAGATTTGGCAGTATTACATTTGTGTAGAAAAAGTGTAACCCCTTTCACTGATATAAATTTTAATATATATACTTTTGGGGGGGTTGGTTTGTTGGGTTTGGGTTTTTTTACATATCTGTATTTGAAACAAGGATGGACAAAGAGGAGCATTCCTTCCAGGCAGGAGATTAGGGGCTACGCTTTCAAAACAATTAGAGGTTTAAATTCAGATCCTTGTGTGTATGCTCCTAAAGCTATCATTGGATTTTTTTTTCTTATTGGAGATTTTATTTGCCTTTCAGTGGCAATGTGTCCTGGCAAATCCTTTCATTCCTAAAGAAAACCCCAGGATCAAGAAATATTTTATTAATCAAATTCTTCTATTCATTCAATTAAGGAACATAAAAGAGTTACTCTGGTGTGGTGATGAATTGGTGTAATGAACCATTGTCCTTCTAAACTCCAGATATATTTTTATGTCTAGACAGGTCAGCAGTGAGGAACGTATGATTATAACAGAATATGTCAGAATGCACCAAAGAGATTTTTTTTCGTAATAAACTCTTTTAATTTTTTTTTAATTATTTTTTTTTTAGAAACCAAGGCATGTATATGGTTTAGAAATCTTTCTGAAGTAACGATTCTGGTCGACTCTTCTATGTTAAGCTGATTAAGTGTTTCTGACCTTTCAAAGTATGTCGTATATAATCCTAGAAGACCACCAGAGTTGAAACTATTCTGTTAGTTTTGACGTTCCCATCAGGCTTTCTGTCAGTATCACAAGCGATCCTAATTCACTTGTTTTTAGTTAATTTGACAGGTCATTGTTAACATCATTACTAATAGCAAACTGTTAAAGTTACACATGTTTTGACAAGAGAAACCTCCAAGACATGGCAATACCAGTTAATTAGAATAGATGGAAAATGCTTATTTCTCTTGCTCATGAACTGGATATCATCTTAATATTTTGGGAGTAGTGGGGAAGGGAGTATGTTTACTTCAGGAACAAACTTGTTTCTGGCTGGCTGAAACCAAGCAAGTACTGAGAAGGAAGCTATCCTGACACTGTCATGCACATCATCACATTTAGGAAGTTTCTCTTTCTGGTAGCAATTTGTCAAGTAGATTTTGAGTGAATCATCACTCCTCTACTTAGAGCTGCTTCTACTTTATACGGCACGTGATGACCAACATTTTTTTTTCTGTATGTGTAACCAATTTTGTTGTTGAATGTGAAATAAGAGCTCATCTCTTGAGCTCTTTCCCTTCCTCAGAGGCAAAAAGTTGAGAAGATATAGATCCGTACTCAGGGAATGCAATGTAACCCAAATGTGAGCCTTTTGAGAAAGAGATTCAAAGACCATCCCTGAAAAGTCTGTCAGTTGAAGCATGGTTTAAGGAGTCGTTTGAGTGAGTAAATGTTTCATGGCTGAGGGAGACTGACATTCATAAACAGTAAAGAAAGATGAGAGGGTGGGATTATGTGTGGTTTAAGTGGGAGCAAATTTCAACATGAAAGAGGAAATACAGCACAGGATTTTTGGAGAAGCTTGTGCAGAGATTTTTTTCTACTTCTATTCATCAGCCAAAGAAGCATGCAAATGTTAGACTGGTCTGAAGCCTTAAAGTGCAATATCCGATCCATAAAAATGCTCCTATCCTGCTTTGAGTTTCCCATTTTGGTATAAAACTTGCGAACTATACATGAAGAATAATTTGGCTTTAAAACAAGAACAGAAGAAATCTTCAGGAGGAACAAACTCACAGTTTGGTACTATACTTGGAATAAATATCTATACGAGTCAGTCTCAAAGTGTTTTTATAGAAGGCACTGAATCAAAGGCGCATCCCCTGAGATGTTCATCCATTCCTGATTAGACAAAAGCATTTGAAGAAGTTTTGTGTGATTGTGGCCCTTTTCTGTCATTGCCATGATCACACCCCAAGGCTGTACTTTAAGGTCTGACTTGTGGTTCTCAGCACCTGGTCATGCAGACCAAGGGAGCACACAGCACCTCCCTCCATGCCTACGTGCCTGTCATGCTTTCCACTAGAAATACCTAATTGTGTGAGGAAGAGAACCAGTGCCTTTAATCCTAAGAGCTAGAGACAAAACCAAATACCGCTTTTCTGTTTATCAGAAGTAATTTGCTCCAATGCTAAGCAATGGCTCCTGTGCCTGACCCACCATGCCTGTAGGAACTTGATGGAAATGGGGATCCTGCCACAACTGTAGTGATGGGACAGGTGTGGAAAGCACCTGGGAGGGAATTTGGAGGCAGTGGGTCCCGACGTATCTACCTACAGTGATGAAACAGATTGCACTGGCCTTGGTTCTCTCTGTCCTGGGAAGAGAAAGAGCAAGCGTCTCATGTTGCAGCTGCTTTGTTTGAAAGGTTTGGTAACAAAATTTTTGTGGAAAATGCTTTCAGACAGTAGGGAAAAAAGCACGCTGGTGGTTTCAAAACTATGTGATTCCATTCTTTGAACTGCAAGAAAACTACCCTTCTAAATCACTCATGGGATGGATAATAATAGGGGTTTACTTTGTTATGTGCTAGGCCATGTCTTTTCCCTGACATGAGCTAGAGAGAGCTCTAGCTTATTCTGTTCTCCTTTCCTTTCCCAAGCCTGCTTTTGTTGCAATATGATTGCTTTCTAGTCTCTTATGTCTTAATGTTTTCATTTGTCTTACATTTAATTGTTTTCAAGAAAAGGTGTGTTAAATTATACATCTTGATAACGTTATATACCTATTATACCTATATATGTATACACCTACTATAATGTTACCTTATAATATTTTTCTTTTAGAAAGGAGAACATGAGGAAATTGGGGTAATGACAGAGCAAATAAGAAGGGGGACAAACTTGAATAGTAGCCTAGGCCCAGAGAGTGTGCTGTCATTTGGTATTTAAAGAAAAGAATGACTCTGAAGTTGCTTTCTTTAGATAGTAAAGAAAATGCCAGTGCAGCAATTTCTCTAATCACAAGGATCGACATTTGCTTTGAGATTGAGCCTGCCTGTTTGTTAATTAGCGTGGCGGAGTCACATTGCACTCAGCCCTGCATCTCAGCAGGCCCCGACTGCAAGATTTACATTTCACGGGGAGAAACAGTCTTGATAATGAAATGATGCTATGCAGAGATATGTGCAGAGAAGCACAGCTGGATTATGTAAATGTGATTTATCCAAAGCTGTAGCACGCGGGCCCTGTTGCTCAGATGCCGATCCATAACTCACTGATGGCTCTTGTGATTTCACATATATGTGCTCAGTGATTGGTATTAACTTTTAAGATCATTTATTTTTATGTATGCCATAAAAGGCTTACATCAAAGTTAATATGTATCCCCTACATCTCCCCTGACAGTGTTTTGTGATGTTTGTCTTCTCCACCTTTGTCATCAGTCACGGTGGCATTTTCAAAAGAAGATTCCTATTGAATGCATCCCATTTAGTACCAAAATTAAGCGAGAGATGCTCAGGAACTGAAACGTAACATGCAGTACCTATTTGCTCCATTACACTGTCAGTGTTCTCCTTTCAGCTGGAAGAACTTTTTGTGTTCTTTTTCACGCTATCCGGAAAAACGCAGAAGGATGGGAAGAGGAGTTTTGCGGAACGCTTTATCGGTAGCCCTGCAGTAGCTGAGGCTTCTGAGCAGGCTGCAAAGTACCAGAGAGCCATTGCCTCTGTTGGGATTTGCTCCCAACTCATTTGACCCATGTTGCATTCCTCCTGCTTCACCAGTTACCCATGAAAACGAGGACTCGGGGCTTTGTGCTTGCCAAAGCCAGGGCAAGGGCGTGGTCTTCCATCGTTTATCTGTTTCTCCCCTTTCATTCCTGAGGATCAGAATATGCTTTTAGTCCGGTTTCCTCATTAAACGTTGTGTGTCTGGTAGTGCTCTTTGCCATTTTCCCTGCGATAGCTTCAAAACCCGACAGCCTGCTTCGGCCAGGCTTGGCAGGACGGTGCAGCCCTCCGAGGGGATTCATTTTGATGGCGTTTGTGAAAAATGTGCCCTGGGTGGAGGAGAGGGACCCACACCTCTGCCCCGACAAAGGGCCGAGAGGCTGCTGCCCGCTCCTGCCCGTGCAGCTCTCGGTGGGCTCCAGCATGGGGATGCCTTCCCTGCCTGGGGCAGCAGCAGGGAGATCCATGAGGCTGTGGTTAATTTGTGCCCCTGCCTGTGTGGAGGGGCAAGGAGGGGACGAAATGAAATCCCTGAGAAATCGTCTTCAGTAACCAGCTTTCTAATCGCTGACAAAACACAACGTTCTTCCCTGCTTGCTCTTAGCCTGAAAATTAATGTATTAGGGCAAATAACGTTTCTGCTCCATTAAAGTAACCTGTAAGCGAGAAACAGAAGAATAAAAGTCCCGTTTTTCAGCTGATCACTTTGGGGAATTTCCTGATTGAATCGCTGAGTTCAAACAGAGAGAAAAACATGCTGACAGCATGTTGCTTTTTTATTCTGCTTTGTGCAAGTAAGAAGATTTGAGTATCTAAAATCCCCATTGTATTTTAGGAATGCAAGATAGGGTCGGGAATTGCAGAAAACAGAAGTTACCATTGTTAGTTGTTGACCTAGGAGCCTGTTCTGCTGATTTTTGAACAAGTGGGCAGGCACTGACAAGTCATTGAAAGGAGAAATTTGCAGATGGTTTAACAACTGTGGCCAGAGGTAGAGAAAGCAGAGAGCTAATGAGGCTTGTAAATATGTGAAAAACTCCAGAATGTGAATACATATTTAACTGATACATGTATGCATATTTCTAGTTGAAAAACTACAGTCTGTATAGAGTCATTTTAAATAAAATGGTTTCTAAACTTATAAGCTCTAGTCTGTACCTTGTTTAAAAAGTATAGTAAAGCAGGATGGGATTTCAGCTTCTTCCACACATCCAAAAATGTAAAAATCTTCAGGTTTTAATATTCACCTCCCGTAGGAAAAAAATGCATTTGGGAGTGGCAATTGTGAGCTAGGATAGCATAACAGGGCCATAGAAATATATTAAAAAAGACTCAGACCAGCTCCAAATCTCATAAATCTGCCTTCACAAATGGTAACAGGAAGGAGAGGAATAGGTTTGATATCATCTATGCTGTTCTTAGAGGGGCAGAGGCCCCAGACGTCCTCAGGACATCTAAGTAGTCACACGCTGGTTCTCTGGGGAATCCCGGTTTGTGTAGTTCCAAAAGTACTTCTAAGTAGACAAATTAAGTGCTTCTCATTTTTCTTCGAAGTTGAAACATCTTTCAGTTTAAAATTCTTTCCTTTGAGAAAAACCTCAGCTCAGTAAGTACTTCAGTGGTTGGCTCCTCAACTGCAAATGCCAATAGGGTTAAACTGCAGTGATGTTTTAGTGGATTGAGGGGCTGGACTCACAAGGGAAGGCTTATGCTACTGTAAATTCCACTTAAGTCTCAAAGAAAATTGCTTATACTGCTTATTGACTACAGGATAGCAGAAGGACATTCTGCTTTGCCTTCTTTCTCTATGTCTGAGGACTGAACAGCTTTTGCAGTTCAGCCTCTTTGCTTTCTGGGAGATTATGAAAGTGCTGCTGGGTCAAGGACTTCTTGCTACGTTCTTCACATAGATTTATGGAGGATCAGCTGCACTTATGCATAACCATTCATAAGTTTTCTCATTCTTCCCTTCTTGCTTTCCTCCTGGAAGCGCAAGGTAACTGAAAAATTAGACATAAAGGTCTGTCCTTGCCCAACAGCAAAGGTCTCCACTTGAAAGTCTGTGGCTTTTTCTTCGAATGGAATAATGCAGTATGCAGCCAAACTGATTTGCATATGCTGCTCCTGATGCTCTTATTCTTCCCACACTACTAAAATGCTGATATTTCACAGATGGTGCCAGGGACAGTAACTGTTGTACCACACTTCCCTCTCTTTCAGTACGTTTGTCTGCTGTTTCCCTTTATTTCAGTTTCTGGTTGTACTTCTTGCTAGCAACTTATATAGCTGACAGGAGTAGATTCCAACTATTAAGTGTAGATTAATAGGTAAAGATTAATGAAATTAAAGTTAGAATCATAGAATAGTTTTGGTTGTGAGGGACTTCTAAAGGTCATCTAGTCCAACCCCTTGCAATAAACAGGGACATCTTCAACCAGATCAGGTTGCTCAGAGCCCCGTCCAACCTGACCTGGAATGTTTCCAGGGATGGGTCGTCCACCACCTCTCTGGGCAACCTGTGCCAGTGTCTCACCACCCTGAAAATAAAGATTTTCTTCTTTCTATCTGGTCTAAATCTACCTTCTTTTAATTCAAAGCCATTACCCTTTGTCCTATTGCAGCAGGCCCTACTAAAAAGTTTGCCCCATCTTTCTTATAAGCCCCCTTTAAGTACTGGAAGGCCGCAGTAAAGTCTCCTTGGAGTCTTCTCTTCTCCAGGCTGAACAACCCCAACTCTCTCAGCCTGTCCTCATAGGTGTTCCATCCCTCTGATCATCTTTGTGGCCCTCCTCTGGACCTGCTCCAACAGGTCCATGTCTTTCCTGCGCTGAGGACTCCGGAGATGGATGCAGTACTCCAGGTGGCATCTCACCAGAGAGGAGTAGAGGGGCAGAATCACCTCCCTAGACCTGCTGGACACAAGTTATTCCTGAATTATTCATGTAACAATTTTCCATCATTCCAGTGGATGCTTGGAGGTTGCTACAGCACAGTATGTTGCCGAAAGTTGTTTTGTATTTATCTTGAGGCTTTTGCTTTTTTAATGCACCAAAGACATGTGAATATGGTAATAGTATCTGCAGGGTATCGGTTGGACAGATCCTCAGGTGTTTTCATTGCTGTATCTCCATTGAAATGATGTCCCCATCCCTCCCTGTATTTGCACAAGGTGTAGACTGTGACACTGGAGACTAAAGCAAGTTGACTAATGCCACACTGACAGTCTGTGGTAGAGGGAGGAACTGATCCAGAACACATGCCTTTACTTTTGAACTATAATTTCTCTGGTTTTGTACTATATCTTATTATGCATATGCTTTCAAAATAATGCAATGTTATGAATAATCTAAAAAGAACCAAATCTGAAACGTATGATTAATTGTCCTTGGCACTACTTAAAGAAAGCCATTAGTGTACATATCACAGGCTCCATCCAGCTGCCCCTGAAGTTTCTATTAAGATTTCCATTTACTTCATTTTGACCTGGAGCAGGCGTCAGGACTAAAAGTGTATCCTGTGCATTTGGAGTAGCATTCCAGTTTAACTAAAGCAGCTAGACATACAGTTTTTAAAGAATGGAAGAAAGAAAAAAAGCAAAATAATTAGAACAGACAATTCTTTAATTAAATACCCACTGGTGTTTAATTTACAATCAGGAAACAAAGCTATTGGTTCAAGAAATCAGTAAATAACTTGTAAAGCCTCAGGAGAGGCACAGAGGTTTAAAAAAATCTTTCCATTTTATGCTTGTATTTCCTGCAGAGCAAAACCAAAAATATTAAATGTGTCTGGGATCTTCCACAAGAAAGAATTCAGATGAGCACGAAGTGCATGGAATTTTAGAAATGTTTAACATCTGTGACAGTTTGTTGTCTGCTTTGGAATAGAAAGCAATACTAAACAAGAAACATTTTGTTGACACACATGTTCCTCAAGTCAGTAGGATTTCAGCTAAGCTGAAGCCCAGAATCCAGACATCAGAACTTGACAGATAAGATGTTTAACAGCCCTGTCTGGTTTTGCCCAATTTCTGGTCTTATTTTTGATTCCATGAAAATGAAGATAAAACTCTTGTTCCTGTCACTGAGAGACAGCTGGGCCCTGCTGTGAAGTTGCCATCTGAAATTCTACCAGGAATATATGGGCAACACTTCTTGTCATGAAAGAATTTAGGACGAAATTGAACCTAAGGATTTTTCTTTGCATCTGCCATTCTGAAGCACCAAAAAAGTCCGTCCAACCGATTTGTAGCAGTGGCTCAAAACCGTGGTGCTTCTGTTTGGCACAGCCGGTGTTCTGAAACATTGGGTATTGTATTGCTCTGTGATTACAGCTGGGAAGGCACCTCACACCCTGAAAAATATTTCTACGTTGGTTTTTTTTTCAGAAGATACTAAAAAGCGTGTAGAAAGAGAAAAAGCCCAAACTGTTAGGCAGTGATGCTACTTGCTTTTACATTGCTGTAGTGACCGGCTGGTAAAATATAAGACCACCTTGCACGGCTGGCCAAACTGCTTCTGCGTGTTGGCTGCTTTAAACTGCTCAGCCCTGTGTGCTTTCTGTAGATTTGCGAGAGCTGAAATCCGTCTTTCTGCAGGCAGCCTTAATGATCTCAGAAATGTTGCTAAAATGAAATAGCTTCTATTCTTTATGTGTGCTCAGTTGTGAACGTTTTCTTCAAATATTCTTAAGAACCGTTTATTAACTGACAGCATAAAGAAAACATTCCTGGAGGATGATCTAGGGAGTAGAGAGGAAAAGCTCCTCTTTAAAGTGTGTTTAAACCTTTGAAATTGCGAGCATTAAGTGGCCATAGATCTTTTACTAGCTCTGGGAGCTGCAGTTGGTTTCATTCTGAAAAGGAAGTACTGAGGCTGGAAAAGGTTTTCAGAACCATAGGCATCCAACATATTGCCTGAACAATAGCCAAAAGCAAAGTTGTCCGTCACAAAAATACGAGAATAGCGTTTGAATTCATTACTATCAGTTGTCAGCTTACTGCTAATAATCAGAAGACATCAGCAGCAATGGTTTAGTGAATGCGTTTGGGAATTGCATACAGTTGCACTGTTTCATTGTCTTTCATCAGTATTTTTTAACAAATAGTAAAAATTTTTTGAACAAAAAAAATTTGAGGAATCCCTTGTTCAGCACAAGGTATCACATGGCTTCCAGTTTTCAGATAAAATGTGCACAGACGCTATAATGCTCATAAATCAGGATCAGTTGTGTCAGACATATGGTCCCCCTCGCTCGATTTAAAGGGAAGTGACGATCTGGTGGTGAACTCACCTTTTTCACGTTTCAGTAAGCTTGATTCTTTGAAGCATAAGAAACATAGGCTTTGACCAATGTGATACTCTAGTCTCTTGTGGCTGTTCCAACGGCACATATCTTTAATTTGTAGTTATTTGAGACTTTTACAGAGAATAACATATTTTCATTTATTTTCTCCTAACTCTTTCCTTGAGAATTTTATGGGATTATTATCATTCTTGCTTTAATTAGATCATTTCAGAGCAGTGCACACTCTGAATAAGAACAGTCCATGTGACAGAAGACACCACTGGAAATTTTGGCATTACAACAACTTTTTTCCTACTAATTAAGCACGGTGTTATCTCTGCAGATATTTATGCCTTTTTTGGAGGAAAATTGACCACTTTCCATCATTTCTACTTTTGATTGTTTTCTCTTGGCCAAAGGAATCTTGCCCAGCTGGCATCTCTTTAACTCACCACAAAAGATGTTTATTCTACCTAATTTTCGAAGTCTAATAAACTATAACATCAGAGACCCTTCCTGTTTATCTTCAGACAAGTGGTGTTTTGCTCATATCTGTGCGTTGGCCTTACAATGAAGCTGAACAGCCCCTTGAAATACAGTCCTGGAAATCAAGGATTATTTGTGCATATTTCGTTTTAGTACAGGCAAGACTGACATTTTCGCTGCAATTGTTTGATCTCTAAAATGGAGAATATTTATTAATTAATTTTACTGAAAGCCAAGCTCATATATGCTGTTGAATGCATTCCTTTGCAGATTTTTTTTTCTGAAGTGGTTACAAAAGCGACTTTGGTTGTTGAATAAGATACAGTACTTACCCCTGTAATCCTAAACTTACTGTCCTGACAGCTGGGGAGCTGGAGAGGAGCAGCGTTCTCTTTCTTTGTGTTTCTGTCTTTGGCAACTCTTACTGGTGCATGGTGGAAACACTGAAAAGAATATATCTTCCAAACGACACTCTCAGCTCAGCCAAAAAAAAAGAGAGAAAGGAAATTCAGTAGATTAAAGGAAGAGACTATTTATCATAACTGCAAATGATTCCGTTAGAATTTTAGCAAAGTTTAGTTTTTAAAGGCTCAAGAAATAAAAGTTAATAACTTCCAGCACTGCTTTGAAAATTAGAAAGATTTCTAAGATTAAGTGAATAAGAGGTCACCTAGCAGATGAGTGAAAGCTCTAGAAGATTTACTTCTACACTGGGGGCTTGACATCACATTTGGCACTAAGCATTTTATATTTTCTTCACGAGATGCAGATTCATACAAGCATGTACTCATTTAGTACTTAAAAATTTAGGACAAATTTCATTTGTAGATAGCCTTGACTCTCCAGGACCTCAGCTCTCACCTCATACCTGTTGGCAGCTGGGGCTTTTTCAGAGAGAGAGGTATTTTCAGTGGTAAATGCCTACTGGTGAACCAATAACTTGCTAAAATGTATTAGTTTAACAAAAGTTTTAATTTGGAAAAACCAAGGCTGAAACAGGATTTCTGGTCAAACCCAGAGAACAGTCTTTCCCACAGCAGCTGGTCTCACCAACTGGGCTGTAGCGTATAGTCTGGAGTCATTGCTATGCCTGAGTTACACAGATGTATAAAATCAGATCATATCCAACCTTAGAGCTGATGAGAGATGAACAATTTTGCTTACAATTTCACGTACCTACTGCAATTGCTAGCTTTTGCTCCATGTATCTGTCTGCATATTTGCACACAATCTGTGGTTTTGGGGTACCTGCTAGATGTATAGGGGCTTGTGGCACAAAGCCAACAAGTTCAGATGCCATGCGTTAGGTGACAGTAACATAGAAAGCAATGACTGCCAGGAAATAAACTAAGTATCCACAATGACATTTCAAATACCAAAGAATTTAATGAACATAATCCTTTTTTTTTAAAATTTTTTTTTTTCTAATTTGTTTCTGCATTTACAGCTTCAGAAAGGCATTTTTGAAAAAGGCGAGGAGTCTGTGGCAGTTCTGGGAATAAATTCAGATTTCCTGGCTGCAAATAATGTCTCTTGACCACAAAACTTTTTCCTTCTCAGAAAATCCAATTTTGTCCTGGCTTGTATCCTTGATTATAGTGCTTTTTTTTTTTTTAAAAAAAAAAGAATCTGCAGATTTTGGTTTGGTTTGCATGGTGTCATATGATATTTCAGCATAATGTCTCAGAGGAACAATCTTTGAATATTAAGAGACAGTATTTTACCTTTCTTCAGTTTTGATTTTTTGGTTTTGGTTTTGTTTTTTAGCAATGACTACAGTTATATTTCACCATTGTCTGTCCAGGATCTGTCTGATCCCATGACTGCTGTTTCATTTTAACAGTCATAAATATGTGTATTTTTAAAAGGTGTGGAGGTATTTCAGTATGACAAGAGGTTCTTCAGATGGTAGCTACCGTTTAGATTTTTAATGAGCCATTGCTCCTGTAAGGAATGAAAGCTGTGGAAGAGAACTCAATAGGCCAAGCAGGCTTTCATTTTTAATTGAATTGGTTTGTTCTAGTTTTTGTTGGTTTGTTTTTTGGTTTTTTTTTTAGAGAAACTACTTCTGGGCTATTATAGTTATCTTATTAAAGGTATGCCTTCCACCTCTCTTGGTGAAATACTGGTAGGAAACTGCTTCAATAGTCTTTCTAGATACTAACGGGTGGTTTTCTGTTGAAGTTCTTAAAGTCCCGAACTACATGAAATATTTTTAATACATAAATACTGTCAAAATCTGCAGATGCATTTTTAGAGTCTGCTCTCAGTGTATAGTTCTTCTGTGGAAGGATAATTAGGAACTTAAAGGAGTTGACAGTCTTCCTTTTCAGTTAAGCATTTGAGTACTCAAGAGAGGTTTAAGAAATATGCAGGTGTCCCCTAGTTTTGCATTTAGTACTGTTTTCAGGTCTTGTCTGTTGGTTTTTTTGGGGTGCCTTGCTCCATAAATACCTGGAATTTGCTGTGAAATGGGAGCAATAATACTGGTGCCTTGCAGTTCTGCAATGTTCTGTCTTCTCAGCGCCTATTGAATGTTGTTCTGAGAGCATATACAGTATCAGCAAACCAGGGAATATTGTAGGTAGGATCCCAAGTCAAGACTGCCAAATATCTATTTTGAATTTCATGATCAGAGATATGGTCCTGCTTTTCTGAGCTGCTATTATGTAAAACATATTTTCCCTTTCATTTCTAGGGGGTCATTTACATCTGTATGGCAAAAGCTTGGCTTGAAATGTGAAATGTAAAGGACTGCACTCTTTCATAAATGAGCACATTTGAGTACCTGGCTGCATTTGTGAATGGGGTGAAGATACAGATGCTTAACATTTGTCATGCAGCCACTAAACAGTGTATTTGGAATTATGTGTTATAAAAATTAAGTAGAGAATCACTGTTCTCCCAATTCCCAGGAAGTAAATGAAAGATCACTCGTGTGTTGGGCTAGGGGGAGATAATTGACACTTTGCACTAATAAAGGCATCTTAATCCCTTAATCTGCTTAGAAAAATTACACTTTTCTTCATTTTTCCTATCTTGTTTATCATATTTTTAACTGTAATATTACAGTGTGGGGCAGGGACTCTGCAAAAGATTCAGCAAAATGGTGCTTCTGTTCTGACTGGAACTTTTAGACATGAGGTCAGCATATTTTTAAGTCATTAGTATTGAGTATATAATCACAGCTCTTTCTGTGGTATGCCTACTGCTTTAGGCAGGTACTCCGTAGTAATTAAGAGAGTGGGAGGGCCTGCAGACTTCATACCCAGGGCAGTGTAGCATGCACGTACTTTTAGCCTCTCATTCTCTGGAGAGCAATGAATTGGTTAATTGTTTTCTGTGATGTATGTCCGACCTCTAAATTCACATGAAAATGCTGTTTAAAGTAAGGAGTTGAATGCAAAACATCCAATGTAATTTGTTACCATGCACAAATTAAATGTGATAGAAATAATTCCCCTTAGATAATACATGGTGGATTCGTGTGAGATGTGGAAAATACACTAAACGTGCTTGTGAGGAAATGACCTCCATAATTCCTTTGAACTGCACCTTTCATCCGTTATGAGCAAATTTGTCAGAGAGATAATTCTGTATCCCCAAATCTCTAGCATACCTCTGACATATCCTCCTAACTCTCACTTTTTTGCTTGTTTTTCTCATTCTCTTTATCTAGCAAAAGGAGGGACAAAGAAGCAGAAAAGCAAAATGTGTTTCGGATAAGGTATAGATGCAAAGTATAGGACCCGTGATGAGGATTAGAGAAGAATGTAAATTGCGCAGGACAGGAGTTCAATAGAGTCTCTGTGCCTGCTTGTCCTGTTTATGTTTTATTCAACTTTTGTTTATTTTAACAAAACCTGCTGTAATTATAGCATCACGTTGTTTTATTACACACACACGAGGATCAAACAAGGGCTGATATGATTCTGTTGACAATTTTTAATTCTTTGTTTTTCATCATACTTTACATTTTAACTGAGTGTAGGAGAGAAACTCTGAGAAGATAAGCTCACATAAAGCTCCCTGATTGAAACATCACTTTCTTGCTTTTCTCAGTGCCATGTGCAGGAAAGCCTCTTCAGAAAGCTTTCTGGCATAACACTTGCAGACAAAAAGCTACTGCATCTTAGCTCAGTCTTCATTAAACTCCTTTATATAGACTTGGATTATTCAAACAGGAAACTATTATTTCATAATTATAAAGCCTTTTTTTTATTATTCAGTGGAAAGGTTTTGTGGTTATTGTTAAATTGGTTTATTAATTCCTATTCTTAGACACTAATTTTCCACCTTTAAGTGAAAACAGACCTGCCCAGTTCAATCATACAAAATCCTGCCTACATTAAGAAATCTGTTCTGCAAGTCACTTTGGGTCCTCCAGACCTGCAGTAATGTGTCCTGGTCACACATTCCCCAGTTTACAAATGGGTTTCTACCCCTGCCCCAGTTAGGCTATTTTTTTGAAAAATTGAGGATCGCTGTGTGGTCTTTCTCGGTGTCAGAAGGGGTGGCTGTGGAGAGGTGGTTGTAATAAACCTTGTGGAGCTCGCTATCCACACACCAAGCTCCTGCTCCTGGGGTGATTTGCCCAGTTATCTGGGAGCTACAGCATCGAAGACTGCTGTAGGGCCAGCGTCACGTTTTGGTGTTGTAGAAATTACTCTGCATTTTTCTTTTTTTTTAAATTACATATAACCCTGGTTGTCAAACTACTAGTTCATTCTTTTCGGAGGCTTTAAACTTAGTCAGTTCATAGGATCATAGGGCAGTTCAGGTTGGAAGGAACTCTTGAAAGTAATCTGGACCAGCCCCTTGCTTAGTTATAAGCTACAAACCTACATGAAAAAGCAGTTCTTTAAGTTTATTTTATTTTAAAGTATGTATTTTTTTTTGGATTCTAACTGATGATATAAAGCACCTTATTTAAGTAAGCTTACAAAAACGCTTCAGCTAACATAACTTTTCCCATGTCTATAAAAATTCAATTTATGTGTGTGTGTGACTTAGCAAAGCTGACAATTACAAAGATTTGTTAAGTGTTTATTTTTTAAGTTTCATCCACTTCTTGATCTTTCGTTCAAACTGGAATCTTTTGTGTCTGATAACACCATCAGGGAAAAAATAATAAAATATGACTTTGAAAATATTGTTCTATTACATGATGGTGTGAAAACACTTATCCTAACCATTAACTTCAGTAACGTGGTGAGACGTATATAAATCAGACTTAAAGTAATGGATTTTAGAAGGCAAGGTGACTGGAGGGTAGAAATACATTTATTTTCAGGCTGAATCTGTAAGTCTTCTTTTAGAATGTGTTTTCTTTTACAGGTAATCATTTTCCACTCAATTGTGCTGCTCATGAAAAGTGTTAGGTAATGCTCCTCCTAAAAAGAGCCTTACTGCAGAAACATGTATTTGTATTTTCAGAAAGTGTGACAGTACCTTTGGTTTTATTTTTTGTCAAGTACCAGTATCACAGTAGGACAGTTCAGGGATCTGCTGTGTCTTCTTGTATCTGAATATTTATCTCTAAAGACAGCGAAGCACAGATCATTACACATCTATGTTAATTACAGTGTGATTAATTCATCTGTCTGTTAATTGGGTGTGTGATGTGCCATGTTCCCTGATAGTCTCATAATTCCGTTAGTGCCAGATGTCTGTCCTGGAGTCTGGAAGAACTCTCTTTACTGGTGCTTAAAGTATCTGGTGCATCCACATCCACATTTCATGGATCTACTAAGTGCAGTGATTGAATCCAGCTGTTTGCATTCTGTGTCTTGCTATTATTTGCCAGCCACTCACCGTGAGAGCTGGGCAGGAAACAATTTTCCAATCCCATTAAAATTTTCAGGGATAAAAAAAAAAAACCCAAAAAAAAAAGGAAGTGTATTTTAAGGCTGTTCCCCAGAAGGGGAAAAAACCACAAGATTCACCCCCAAAATAGCTTGTCCTTATGACAGTCACTTTAGATGAGGAGATGCAGATTCAAAACTCCAAGCTGGATATCTTCATGAAAAGTTTATCTTCTTGAATAGCTCTTTTGCAACAATAATTTCCTGATGAAAAGCATTTGATGTCCCAAATTCCTGACTATTTCTATGCATCAGAGCCACTATTTGCACATAGATGATCTGCCCTTGTTGCAAAGGGTAAATCTTTTTCCCATTTGAGTGACTGCCAAGACTGTGAGAAAAGTGGACATTGCACACTGATTTCCCTCTCACCACTCCACGTCATCCATGCTTCATATAATATCATTTACTATATCTGCTGAGAGTATGGATGGAATTTACTGCCTCTTTTTTCTTTGTAGTCACTGTCAGAGACACAAATCTAATAGGAGTAGTGGGTATATGTCTTCTCATAGGACTTTTGCAAAAGGGGAGGATGTATACCCCTATCTACCTCTTTCTATTATCCACCTAAATGTCAATTTTGGCTCTAATTTTAGTGTTTCATTTTATTATTCATAGTATTATACTGCATTATACACTATTATATTTCTATTATATTGTACTAGAAAAGTACAGTATTCTAGGCACTGTAACCAGCATCGTAGATGACTGTCTTTCACAGCCTAAAACTGAGGATCTAAGGATTTACAGTCCTACTGTATTTAACCCAAATCCCTGCTGCAGTGTATAACTTAAAAGGTTTATTCACTGGAAATTTTGACCTAACACATACTCTATGGCCATGGAGGTACTGGCTTTTAAGGGAGAACAGGAAAGGGGAAGAAAGGGAAAAAGTAGTCTGATTTTTTTTTTCCTCACCGAAGTTGAGTACATATTGGGGGTTGAAGGCTAAGAAGGTCAAGAGCTAGTTGGTGTACATACTCATACACCAGATAACTATGAGCCCTACAGATTTTCACAGTGTGGATCAGCAACTGATTGAACACCCAGACTGCTGCAACCAACTACCTAATGCTGCTTCGGGATGTCCATGTGTGCAGGAGCAGCTTTGGTGAATGCAGCGTATGCCTACTTTGGCACAGAATACGATGCTCTCCCCACTGAATGCAATAATAAGACTTCCAGCTGTTTTTCCCATGGCTGAGATTTTACCTGTTGGCTCTCAGGCATGTGCCTAGCGTGTGTCTGTTCAGTCCTCCTGGACTTTCCTTGTAGTACTACAAGAAGGACGCATGATGTTTGTCAAGAAGCTGCCAGTACTGAGCCAGTCTATAAGAAAAAACTGTACTGGCACATCTGGCTCTCGGGCATCTGGGATATTGCAAAGGATTGGGCAATACTGGTTTACTGATTTTATCAGCACAGCTCTTGGGTGTTCAACGCATCATCTTTCTGTCTTGCTGGAGACAGTATGATTTGTTGAGTATGATTTGAATGTCTTATTAAATCCTAAGTGAATCCTTTAAAAATGAAAATCTGTATAGGAAAAATGACTAGATAATTTCTACATACTATAATTCTCTCTTCTGATTTATGGTTATTTCTATTCATTTTTTGAAAAGATCAGCAGTAAAAGGAACACAGCAATGAACAGCTTTTTTTGATACTTTCCTTGACTAGTGGTGTATAAATAATTTCTGAAAGATACTATTAACCTCCCTGGTGGGACAATAAAAATGCTAAATAATTCTAAAGACTGCAAACAGCCTACCCACCAATTTATTTCTTATAATACCAATAATACGGCCTGGTAGCTTCATGATTATTTTCTTTAAATAATTCAACAACAACAACAACAAAAATACCAAGGTATAAGTGTGAGCTATAGACCTTGTAGGGTTATCTTTTCTCATATATATCTTTCATTTATAGACTGAAAGGCTTTTTTATGATACTCCTCCACAGCATAGCTGGGCATCTCATAAAGTTTAATGGCTTTTTCCTAACAAAGCTTATCTTCTGAGGGAACAATATCTCCATTATAAGGACAGGTAAGGAAAGAACAGTGAGTTTAGGATTAACCAAGGTCACGGTGGAAGCACACAATAGCAATAGAGGTGGAGTGCGAACTTCAAAATGGTGTATTAATACCTAGTCTCCCTCTCCACAGTATCCTTTCCACTGCCACACACTGCTTATTTATAAGGAGCATCATCACATGTTGTGAGATTTAATTTTGTGTTAATGCCAAGGCGCCTACCATTATTTCTCTTCTTCCACTGCTCTTTGAAAATATGTTCATCAGTACCCCAAAATGTCGCCTGTGAGCCATTCTTCTTGTCACCGTCGCTATTCACAGGATAGAAACACGCTGAAAAAAAAGGTTCGCCCGTATGAAAGGATCCCCCCGATGGAAAGTGACCTCCAGCTGTCGGACGTGTCGGGCTGGTTCGCTGCGTGATCCAGCATAAGCAGGGCTGACTTCCAGCCTCCGAGCACAATGCGTGCTGTGTGGGGTCACCCTCCGGCTCCCCTGCCCCCTGCTCCCAGGCCACCGGGCTGACCTCCACCCTCGGGGAGCGTGACCCCTGCCAGCCCAGCCGAAATGGGCTCAGCGGACTCCCAGCCGGAGCGCTGGGCTCAGAGCACGGCTTTCGGCCACAGAAATGGTAATGGGTGAAAACATTTGTCTTTGGAGGCACTGCTACCGCCAAAGAGTATATGCAGCTCCATTCTTATTTAAATAGGGTGCATATTCAAGACTTCACTTGGTTTTAAAGGTCTGTGAGATCTCAGAGGAGAGAAAAATAGAAGCACGCTGTCAAGCTTCTCTGGCAATTAAAAGAAAAATGAAGGGACGTTTATTCTGCTGTGATTTAGAGTATGTAATTTCAGCAACGTGTAGGCACATATATATGTATGTGTATATATATGTGCGCATAGTAAGTCCACACGTGCGGAGAAAAAAAATACATGTTGCTGTAGTTCATCAGCAAAAAAGTGGGGTGTCTGAATTATTTGATAAAGGTAATCTGTGGAATTAGAAAGTTTCTTGTGTGATTAATCTAGATTCGCTCAAGTAACCTCGCTGAATTCAGTAGAACTATTTGTATGAATGAGAGCTGCTGCACCTTGTCCTTGAGTTGGTCCCACCAAGTGGTTACTGTGTGGGCTGAAATGACACACAACTGAAACCCAACACATTTTGCGTATTTTATATATAACTTGCTTCCAGCACTTTCAATATTGTTTCCATTACCTCATCATGTGGAAAACAAGCCAATTAGCCGCATTATAGAAAATTGGACATTTCCAGGGTACAACAGTTAAAATGTTGTTACTTCTTACTTTATGGTATGCATGAGGTACTTAGGGTTCAAACTGAATTTCACTCAGAGGAGATTTACAGTCTGAAGATTAGATTAGTTTGTCCTCCACATCCTTCAATAAGAGAGGTCATAGAAGAAGGACCAAAAGGCCTTGAAATCTGGTGCAGTGTTCTTCTGAACGTGAAGGCTTCTATCCAGCAGGTTACTTCTTGGAGTTATTGTGACCCTGGCCTGTGTCACAGCTCTGTGTAACTTTTTCCTTCTTCTTCACCCTCCACTCACGTGCAGAGACCTGGGAGAATCTCTTTGTTCATCAAGATGAAAAAAAAGAGATGTAGCACCTTAGAAGAGAGGTAGGGAAATGGTCAAAGGGATGAGGAAGAGGTTGATACCTGAATATTTTCATATCAGGAACTAGTGCAATTGGCTAGATTTATGTATTTATCTTATTCTTTATTTTAATAAAATTGTAGCTTACACCCAGCCTTGAAGAATGCGTTTTTAAATAATTTAACAGAGCAATGTCAGAGTAAATGGATAGAGACGGTATGCAAAATTGTTTTACATGCTACATGTGAAATATGAGGTGCCCTGGCTGCTGCTGGCAATTTCTTTTTAAAGCCCATTCCTCTCAAGGATTTTGTGATTTATTTTTTATGTTCTTTAAGACTACACTCTTGTGACAATTCTCATAACATATTTTCTCATGGGTGAATAAATGTACATAAAACTATGAAATCACGAGGGCTTCTTACGTGTTTCAGTTTCTATTACTTTTTTGTTTCTTACTCATAGAATCGCAGGATAGCTGAGGGTGGAAGGGACCTCTGGAGGTCGTCTGGTCCAACCACCCATGCTCAAGCAGGGTGACCTAAAGCCAGTTGCCAAAGACTGTGTCCAGACAGCTTTTCAATATCCCTAAAGATGGAGACTCTACAACCTCTCTGGGCAACCTGCACCAGTGCCCACTCACCCTCACAGTGTAAAAGTGTTTCCTGATGTTCAGAGGGAACCTCCTGTGTTTCAGCTGATGCCCATTGCCTCTGGTCCTGGCACCGGGCACCACTAAGAAGAGCCTGGCTCTGTCCTCTTTGTACCCTCCCTGCAGGTATTTATATATATTAATATGATCCCCCTGAGCCTTCTCTTCTCCAGGCTGAACAGTCCCAGCTCTCTCCGCCTTTCCCCACAGGAGAGATGCTCCAGTCTCTTAATCAACTTCGTGGCCCTTCACTGGACTCTCTCCAGTACATCCCTGTCTCTCTTGTACTGGGGAGCCCAGAACTGGACCCACTGCTCCAGCTGTGGACTCGCCAGTGGTGAATAGAGGGGAACAAGAGGGGAACACTCATTCTGTTATAACTGGGGCTTGTTCAAGTTTGCCTGAAAACTTGCAGTGGTCCTGACTGGATGATCTGCCCAGATGTCCCAGCTGGTTTTACAGTGCTCTGCCACAATTCTCAAACAGGCCAATTTTTGAGACAGTGACGGGCTTAGATAATGAAAACTGATTAAAAGCCAGCTGAAATTACATGCACATTAGGTGCTTTTACTAAGCTTTCTCTTCACGTGCCAGCCCGGGCCCAGGTCCAGTACCAGCTGACCACTTGAGAAAACGTGCTGGTGACCCAGGGAAGACCCAGGACCGACCCTTAAGCCACCCAGGCACGGTTGAAGGTGGTTGGCATGGAAGTCAGTATGTATCGTCTTTCTGGCTTCAGGGGGAGTTGGAACGGAACCTTCATGCCCTCAGAAAACCTAATGATTGTTGGTGTGTTCAAACGCAAATCAAATGTGAAGTTTAGTTGCAGATGAATTGAATATTAATATGAAAATTAAAGCTGTCCTTTTTGTTTTTCATAAAAGCTGTCACTGTTTAAACTTTCTGCGAAAAGCTGGTAGGACAAACGGGATTTCTTACCACGTGATCAGGGTTGGTTTTATATCCCCCTTTTCACTAATCTAAGATGCCTCGGCGAACTGTGTATACGTCAGGCTACATTTTATTGTAGAGCTTAATTGCTGCAAAGGATGATCTATCTGCTAGAATTTTTGTTCCCATTAATAAACTCTCTTGGTAGTTATATAAACATTTACTGTAGTCCATTAATGAACAGTATGCTGGTGCAGGTGTTGAGTGTACCACAATAAAATTTTAGCAGTCAAGAGGTTGTTTATTGTACTCAGTCACATATTCTGTTGTACTCCCAGGTATTAAGACTGAAACGGAACAAATGAAAAACCTAGATCAGAGCCTCTTAAAGTGGGAAATAAGTTAAAGGAAAACATTTTTAGCCACTGTGCTTTTTTTCAGTTGCAAAACAATGCATGATTAATTTAGAGGAAATAATATTATTTCTCCAAGCTGACTCTCCATGATATTCTATTTTTTTTTTACATAATAAATACTGTTGCCATAAAAACAATGGAAACCAAGAACTCTTGACAACTCATTTTAGGTCTGGTAGGCTTGAATGTAAACTGAGCTGCCCAGAGAGAGTTGGTGGAAGAGTTTACTTGCTGTAATTGTAATAAAGGAAATTTTAAAACCACAATCTGTTTCAAGTCAAAAACGAACAACTGAATATTGTCTTAAACTTTTTTTTCCCTGTTCTTGGCATGCCTGTGCTCTTTAGGCAAGTGGCATTATGGGACTCGGGATACAAATGCTATTTCTTTTAGATAAGTAAAATTGTGTTGTTTCTGAACCCTTCAGTCCATTAATTCAGATTTTGTAGTTTCTTTGCTTTACAGTGTAAGAAAATAAAACATAAAAGCTAGGAATAAGTCATAAGTAGGGATCAAATCATATAATCTATTTGTTTCTGGTGTTACACTTCATTTGGTAAACTTTACATGGCTAATGGGTTTGAGATGATGTTAAATGCATTTGGTTATTTTACGCAATGTATCTTCATTATTTTTCTCTATCTAATATTTATTCCAGAAAGGCGGCCCTTCTCTGAGTGGCGTGCTATTTTATCTATTACAATATTACAAAAGCATAACAAAACATTTTTAAAAGCATGGCTGGAGGGAGGTGTGAACATTTGTGTCTGGCGTTAAGCTTTCGTTTGAAAACTAAGATTAATGCCGTTATTATTATGTGATATTTTCATTACAATATCATTTTTGGTGCAAGCAAAATACAGATTTCTGGCCTAGCTCTTAGATGTCTTGCATATGTAATAGCGTTTTTCATGGTTTTCTTTCTTAAGGTGGTATGCAGGCTAGTACATCTACCGAGTGACTTTGTGTCTGAAGGATCCACGCTCATGATGGTGCTCCCAGTTTTATACGGTTTAACCATAGGAGGGAGCCTCTCCTCTTTCGAAGTTACACGGGAAGATGCAATCATGAGCCTTTGGAGGTATCTTCCTACCAGTCTGCATTTGGAAGTGTAAATGCCTCTTTTTTTTCCTATAAGGCTGATCCGCTGCAGTTTCCCAGGCAGGTACATTTACTTGGGAGTCAAGCCGGCTAGTTCCAGAAAGAGTGATGCAGAAACCATCAAACCCTGCTCCCAGCGGACTGTAAGAGTGTGATCATACCTGAACAGGAATGGGATTCCGCCTTTGTTAGAAAATAGCTGGGCTGCGTAAATATCTGCCAGCATGGCTACAGCGGCTGCAGGAGAGAGTGCTTGTTTAGCTGATGCTGCAGAGGTGGTACTCTCGCCTTTTCCATGGCATCCCTGTCTTCGTTGCAGACGATCGTTATTGGACAAGTAAATATTTTGGTTGTTGCCATTTTATTACAATCAGGTTAGGTTTGGCCTTAGCACAAAGTTTACACAGTTCAAAGTAAAATTTGTGTTTTAATGCAGTTAAGTGGAAGGTAACCCGTGTGTGAGTATATTTAAATACATTTGTGACTAAATTGATTGCATTGAATTGGATCAATAAGCCGATATGAGAGAGAGAAAAATTATTCTGTCAAATTAAAACCCATGAAATAAATGCGGAAGGGAAATATATCATTAGAGAGGAAAAAATGGAGAATGGTTAGAGAAGCTTGAGCAAACGAGTGACTTAAAATGAGTGATTATTAAAGCTTAATACTTAAATTAAATTTTAGGTAATTTCATTTTTTAAATTTAGATAAATGAGATCTAAAAGAAGCTACCCATAAAGTTTTTATGTGGTCAGAAATTATTTCCCGGGTTACTTGTACTTGGTGATTCAGCTTGGGTCTCCCCTTTGTGGTGAGTGGAGGTTTCTCTGATGCTTTGACCATCAGGCCTGCCTTCCTCTTCCTCGTCTTACAAGGCTGAGCTGGGGCACGGGAGCTGAAGTGGCCTCAATGAGAGACGGTGATCGTTGCCAAGATGCCATAAAGATGCATAGTGCTTGCCGTTCCTGGAGTGAGAGCTCACAGTAGACTCAAACAGGAAAGTGGGGTCTCACTTAGACTGACCTATTTCTCCAGCCTTGCAAAGCTGTTTTTCCAAGTTTCTCCCCTCATTACTCCAGTTCTGGGCCATATTATTGCTTTCTGAATCCTCTGCCCACTCAATGTATACTCTGAAATCTGTCCTGGATAGCAACAGGTTTGTCTTCCATTATTCTGAACAAATAAAAAGAATCCCACATTTTCTCACAGCAAGAGCAGTGCATGGTATTAACTCAGGCGTTTCTCACACCTAATATTCTACTACTTTCCTTGCGTACATTATTGGATAAAGTCCAGATAAAGTCATATGTTATTTTTTTCTTGTCATGTGAATGTGATGATAACTCCTAGGAGGAATCTTTAATGAGAGGGTAAATCTGCAACAGTGCTTATGTTACAGCTCAGTACTATAAATTCTTGTGCATATAAGTAGATTTCGTGTATGGAGTCTGATTAACTGTAAGACATTGATGATGCCTGTGTTTGCAGTAGTTTGCAGGGCGGTTTCCCGTAAGCTATTTATACCATATGTCAGTATGCCACTTTATTCCTTACTTCTCCTCCCTCTTCCCAAGTTAACTATATTAATTTTTCTTTGTTTTGGAAAAATGGGCAGTAATACCACTATGTAAATCATTGTGTATATGTTTTCGCTGTAGTAATATCCAAAAGCTGGAATTCCAACTGTGCTGCAAACCTCTAAACTGCAGGGAAAATATATATGTCTCCTCCAAAGAACTTAACGGCCTGAGGCTTCAAGCCTAGGAATTTTTTATGCAGATGTTTGTCTTTAAATACTGAAGGGGTTACAAAAATCTTGATGGTTGGGTTTTCAAAAGGTTTTCAGTCTTCTCAATGCCTACCTCTGCGTGCCTGCTCCTATCAGTCTGTCTGTAGCATAATTGCGATGACAATATCTGATCAATTAAAAAAAAATCCAGGGAATGCCTGTAGGATGGATGTCTCCTAATCCCAGGCTGCCTGCTCATCCCCAGGCTGGTGCACAGGGCTGCAGAGGATGGGATGGATTATGGGTAGTTTTCCTGGCTGCCCAGGAGCAGTACCCCACTGCCCAAAATGACAGTGTTGGCTCAGTTCTGGCCGATCCTTCTCTGACCAGCATGCCATGTATGCCAAAGCCTCTGAAAAGGTGCTTGGAATGTTTCTGTCCAGTTTATGGAGGGCAACGTGCCTCTTGCTCCATACAATTTATGGCTGAAGGAGGGATGAAGCTCTAACCTTTTACAAGCCACAGGCTGGTTTTCCCATTTGCTGTTTTAATTTTATTCTTCTGTCAAACTTTAGGAAGACTGCCACATTGACTGAGGTTCGCGGGCTAGATGCACCAGCAGCGGCTGACGTGCTTTGAAGTTCCAAGGCAGCTATCCTCAGTTTCACACATACGCTCCTAATGTAAACCCAGCTGCACTGCTGAATCCTTGAGCCACAAAAGCAAAGAGAGAGTGGGTTTAGACTGAACCTGGAGATCAAGCCTAAAGGAAATGCTATCGGAAAACCCGTGTCAAAGTGCAACACTGACTTCAGTAACATTCTTGCTGGAGTGACTCTAGTAATCCAAATTTCTTATTTCTTTTCCTTTTACCGTACTGTCTTTTTCTACCATGTTCTTCCCTCGTTACTACTCGTCGTCCTTCCTTCTCACGCCAGGTCTCTCCTCTTCCAGTTTGCAGAATTGCCACTACGTTGGTTACTCAGAAGACAGATCCTGTGACATAGCTAAAGAATATCCCTGAAATTCAACATACAAATGTCACAGGCTGACTGAGCATAGATCATTAAACAGCCTTAACTTTGAATGGCAAAGTTTTAATATTAATTGACTGTGTTAAAGAGTTGGTTAAAAGGTGTGCTCTCTAGGGCACCTACTGACTATTTATGGAATTTAAGCTTCTTGATCAAACGCTTAAAAGTCAGATGATGTGTGTACCCCTAAGATGTGCATTTCCTTCTGCATACAAAGATGTGCTGCCTCCATTTTCTACACTGCCTTTAAGAATTGCTGGGTGTTTTTTTCTAGGAGAAAGTAAGCAAACAAAATCAAAGAACTGTGGTGGATTGCACTAATCAGTCACACCGGTGATTCTCAAAGAGCTTAGCAACCTTTAAAGTTTAGTTTTGCTGGAGTCTTTTCCAGTGCAATTGCCTGCACCGCTCTGCTTGCAGAAATGATTATTTGAAATGCACTTACAATTGCTATTAAAAATGCAGGGCTGTTATCCAAATGACCTTACCTTATGCTTTTTGTTAATCCAAGAAACACAGAAAGGAGTACATGCTATGCAAAAAAGGTAGTTTTGACAGATGATGCAGATGATAAAAGAGGACATTAAGGGTGAGCAAGTAGAGAAAAAACTATGTAGCAGAGCATGTAAACCTGCTGATATTTCCTAAAGCTCAGACTTCCTTCAGGCATTTGTCATGAGTTAGTCTGAAAGTTACGTTCTGCTACAAAAATGAGAAAAATGAGCTCTTCCAATTTTTTAGTGCCTGTTGTTTTCAGTAGTATGTCCTATTGTGAGATTTTTTTTTTCCCCTATGCAAACTCATTTTAACTGGCTTCCAAGTACAAGGGTGGCTGTGCTTTTCAAACTTCACTCTTCCTTTTCACAGGTAAAGCTCTTCTTGTTTGTGTGTATCACAGTTCACTACATGCAGGATTGTATGAAATTTTGTTATTTAGAGGTTATTTATTTATACAAAGCCTGTGAAGAGGTCTTACCCTTTCTAAAACATTTAGTGTACTTATTTCTTTACGATGGGCATGCTCTCTGAGTGTTAGAGATAGACAAAGAAACGATGACAGCAGTTTAGAAGCTGTCATTGGGATATAAATGGTTCACAAGAACATCTCTTAAAACTCCTTTTTGAGGGGTGAAATGCAGGCCACGTGACTTTCATCATGTTAGAGTCCCACCTAAATCCCTGAGTGGGGTCACCTGAAGCAAGTGGGTAATTCTAAGGTGGTTCTCAGAAAGAAAAATAATTTAAAAAATGGAGTTGAATTAATGAAACAAGATAACTACAAGTATTCCTCTGCATAAATCTGTCAGATTTTGGTTTTTTGGGTCTCAGTCAATCTCTGGCTTCTGTTTGATTATCTTTTAGTATTATCATGAGTTGGGTACTACCACACAGAGATTCTACAGAAAGAAAAATATTCGTAAATATGAAAGCACATAAATACCATCATCTGAAACAAAGTGAACATTTTTGGAAAGAATGAACAGGATTCACATATATTTATGATAAATTTTTGCTGCTGGAGAGACTTCGTGTGTATTTTGAGACAGAATTATGAGTATCAGATCCAAAACTGGAAACAATAACAACATAATTTGTGTGATAACAAATACAAAATATATAAGAACTTGATCTCAAACATAGGGTAGACGAGACTTTGTTTTCATAAATCACCTTTCAGCACACGAGGCTCACTGGAGATGGGGTGCAGTAGTGTGGAACAGCAGAGACCTGGATTCCTGCCCGAGGCTTCCTTGAGCCAGGTCATTTGGCCTCAGTATCCACCCGTAAAATCAGAGATTTGACACCCTCCAGTATTATCATAATGAACCCATCTGATTAGATGAACAAGCGAAAACAAAGACATAAAGGTATTAGCAACCTGTGTTCCTCTCTAAGGAAATAAGAGGCTGACTTCACATGTTAATGAGCTCAAGCCGATGGAGGCTGCGCCTTACATTTCAGAGGGTTCGTTCACCATCTTTCTTTTTCAACTTTTTCATGGAAAGGCAATTTCTTCACAGAGAGTTCTGTGAAATGTGGCAGCTTTTATGTTAAATATGTTAATCTTGTAAAAAGATTTCTGAAGTTATTTTAGCAGAGAATCCACATTCAAATACTGAATTTGCAGACACCGATTTTAATATACATGAATCCTCTGATATTTTATGATAATTTTTAGGTAATAAATAAAAGACTTGGCATTGCAATTGTTTGCCTCAGGTTACTGAAGTGAGGCCTTTGTCCGGTAAAGAATTGTCCAGGATTCCCAGTTAAGTAATTAAATTAGCATAGTTAAGAGACAGCTCACAAAATTCGCAGTCCGAGTGTTCTTTGGTCATAAATGAAACAAACAGAATTCCTTCCTTCCTTTTTTCCTTCCTTCCTTCCTTCCTTCCTTCCTTCCTTCCTTCCTTTGTTCTCTGCTGATGTTGATATTTTCTTCAACTAAAATATGATTTGGAGGAAACCACTGGGATTAATTCATCTCCTTGGAGCCTCTTCCTTATCCCCTTGCACCCTAACCCCAACAGAAGTGGAAAGGTATTCCCCCAACTTCCCAATTTTGAGGTAGGAAAAAGGTGCTCCAGGCCTTTATTACACATTTGGTTCATTTTCCCTGATAAAATAGCTTTGTATGGTGGAAGATCCTCCTCTGCTCCTGTCTCCTCCTTCAGCTAAGCAATAATGGGGAGACAGAGCCGTGAAGTCACAACCCATATTGTGAAAAAAGATCTCATCCATCAAACTGTCACCTCAGTTTTCTGTCCAGGGTCACAGAGGAACAAAGTCAGCTTGTGTCAGGTTGAAATAGCATTGGTAAGTGTTAGTGTGTGTGAAGCTGGTGGTTTGAAGTCTATTTATTTTGTTTGAAAGGCTCAAACAGCATGCTGCCGAGCAGAGGAACAGGCAGGAGGAAGTCTCCTTATAAATTATTACTGGAAGGCTCACAGCCATCATTTAAGATGTGAAATTATGCCATCTGCTTTTCTAAGTCCTTGATTTACTTTGTGACAGCTGTCTGTTTCTGAGTTTGCGCATCTCACAGAAAGGTAAAACTTGCCTTAAAAAACTAATATGACAACAGCATTTCTTTGACAAAGATTTAATGCTTTCTTGAACACCAGAGAATATGCAGGGGATGTTATCTCAATAGCTATGGCATGCTTTCAAGACAAATTATACGAAAAAAATGCTGTCTCTTTTTACATTAACTGGGAATCTTCATGTAAAGTAAATGTAAGTAAAGACAGAAATCTTTTTTTGTTGTGAAAAATGCAATTGTTCTGATTTTAGCTATCAAAAGCATTTCAGGGTGGCATCAATGTTTTTTTTTAATATTGCTTTTAATTTGGTGATTCCTAAAGTTATTGATTTCTTGTTTGTTGGGGTCTTTTTTTATACTTTTTATTATTTATTTTCTGGGGGAACATTTTTGTTGTTATTTTGCTGTTTGAAATATTGAAGGTTTATTTACATGTTCTTTGTTTAAAAAAAAAAAAAATCTTAGGCCCAACAACAGCTTTAGGAAGTCACATAGCTAATTTAAAAAGAAAAAAAAAAACCCCAAAAGGCTAACTACTTCAGTGCGGGCTAATGGAGATGCATGCGGGGAACTCTTGCAAGTACCCAGGGGGGTGCTCATTTCAGAAATTAGCGGCTGAGAGGGTGATGAGTGGAGATGTGCGCTTTTCCATGCCTTGTCCTGACACGCTGCCTATGTTTGTGGTGTGCTGCCCAAGTGCCCGGCGAGCTTGTTTGGATACCCTCCCTGAGGATGGCCCTGCGGCGGAGGTTGGGGGGGGGGGATCTGAGTGGCAGCAGCATCTCTCTTCCCCCACCCCCTGGGAGATTCGCTTCTGCTGAAGTCATTTGGTGTGTGCTGCTTTTTCCTGTGCGAGGATTAGGGAGTAGGAGAATGGCTTTGTGAGGAGGCTCCGAGAGAGAGGGAGCTGAAGAGAGGCTGAACAGAGGGGCCGAAAGACTTTAGCCTTTCATAGTTCTTTCAGTCAATTCATTCTGGGAGACCAATTGCATGCGATACGGCAGCTGGGGGTTTTGTTTTCCTTTCAGCTATATACTGTAGGAGAAGCTGGTAAGGTTATTTTTTTTTTTTCTCCTTGTTCTACTGTTCCATGATGCTATTGTAATTGCTTTATCGAAGTGACTGTTTGGTGAGGAAGGGAAGTTGGTTAATGATGCTGAGGGTCCCCTGCATTGTCTCTGCTTTGTGCAGCTGCATAGTTTGGGGAGAGGCACTGTTTACAGTAGAGGGGCTGGTTTCCGTTGAACAACTTCGCTGTTATTTTTCCAAAGTTGTTTCAGCCTTTCTTTCGGTGAAGCTAGGAAAATAAGCAAATAAACGGACTTGGCTGTTTAGAAATGGGTAAATTTATAGAGGCTGCAATTTGTTGAAAAAGCTGTTCTGCCGAAATCCCAGTTTCAGATGTTCTGCCTTTGATGTTATCGGATTTGTCACTCTGCTGGATCAACTCCAAAGCTGGGTTTAATGTGAGAACCTTCTCTCACAAATCTTTTTTTTGCATTTCCAGCAGGGACAAGATAGGTCGCTCGAACTGATAGCCAAAGAAAACAAAACAAAATGTATCTGTGGAAGGTGGAAATATTTGGGGAAAGCAAAAATCCTAGGGGAACTCTGGAATTAAAAAATAAATGAAGGAGCATTAATTCTTGGCACTAATTTTTAGCAGAATGCTCCTGATCAGTGTAATAGGAAGCATGTGGTTAGGCAGAGAATATAAATACTCATTCAGAAGATTCAAGATGCGCAGGTGCATATCCTGTCTAACTGCACCCTTCCAAAGAGAGAGTTTATCAGATTTATCCCCTTTGAGGGGGGGGAGGGGAAAGGAAAAGAAAACCAGGAGATCCTGGCTATCCTGTCCCTTTCCCCTCTTCTTGTTATTTTTAGAATAGTGACTTGTGTTTGCCAGAGTCTTTTATTTCCTTTCATATTATCGTGGGAAACTTTAGCTTGAATTGGTTGGACATACATGAGCGCAGCTTGGGGCATACCATGTCTATTCCACAGGCAGGCTATGAAAATCCTGCCTGTGACTCAGATGAATTGTAAAGACCATAATTACCAACAAAAGTTTCTTTTGTGGCCATTCAAAAATCACAAACAAGGTACGGGGGAATGATTGACAACAGTTACACTACTGATTGACAGAGAAGCAAAAACTTGGTCCATGACTTAGTATGTTAGTTTTTCAAGAAGCGTTGACCTTTTTCACTGTTATTCTGTTCTTTCTGGTGGACTATTCCCAAGTCCTCTATAGAGGCTAGAATGTCTATCTAAAATGTGTCTTTGTAATTACTGGCTATAGTCTGCACGTCTCTTTACAATGATATGCTTATTTGTTGATGCCGAAACAAAATTGAGAGATGCATTGCAATCAGACCTCCATGAAAGAATGGGTATCTTTTATATGCCTCACATGCTTAACTATTGATTTCAGCTACAGATTTCACTCTTATGAACTAATGAAGTGCCACATCCAAATCCTGCAAATTTATACTCACAGTTCTAGCTCTTAATAATGGAAGGCCCAAGGATATCAATGTGGTTACTCATGTGAGTAAAGATTTAGACTCATTTCCCATTCATGAATGAAATGGTTTAGGAAGTGCACAGTTACTATGGTTCTCTTTTGGCTTAAAACCAGAAATCTCTATTAAAACAACTACTAATGATATTTGTTAGAGGGGCCCAAGCACAGACAAATTCACTGATTTAATATAAGAATGCGGTAGACTCTTCACAGCAGTATTTCAAGAAGAATGATAAAAACGTTCTCTCTCTTCAGCTTATTAACAGTTTTAAAAACACAGGAAACATAATTCATTTCTTCGTGCTGCACCACAAGATATGGCCGTGACCCTTGAAATACCACCACAGCTACGAGTTACTCCTCCCTTTGAGAATTAAAGTTAATTTAGTGTGGTCTTCATCACATACTCCCCCTTTCTCCACAACTGTCAGTTCTGGCGAATGACAACAAACTGATATTTCAGGTTAGGCTTCTCCTGGTTTTCTGTAGACAAAGGTAGTAGCTCAAGCTTGCAGTTTTTATTACTTTCACATCCTTGGTTTCATTGCAAGCAAACAAGGCAGGATGTGTTCCCTGGTTATTGATACTCTTTAGTTCTCTGGTGGAGAAATTACTTTGGTTCAGTGTTTCTAAACTGTTCAACAACATCCTTTAGTTTACAGAGATAGAGCTATATTTGCTGCTACTTCGTTCCTAGTTTTCATGAATTAAATATTTCCAAATGTGATTCTGAAGAAAAAATGGGCATCTAACTTAAAAGAACTCACAACTGATATCTATACATGTGGATGGTAAAGGAACTACACCAAAGTTGTTGTGCAAGACAGGCCTAAAATTAACTGCCTGAAACAGAAAAGTGGCCATTCTATCTTTTTTATAAAGCAGAAATACATATACTTTTATATGGCCGTTATTGTTGGAAAAAAGGCCTCTAATTGTAAATGAAAGTTCACTGCCAATATCACATTTACGCATAAAGAAGTAAATCTTGGCTATAAATGTGTTTTATTAAGTTAAAGCAGAACAAAATTAATTCCAAAGGTGAGGGGAAACACATATAAATAAACTTAACATCCATTTACTCATAAAATTAAGCAATCTAAATATATTCCAGCAGTCATTAGCTACCAGCTATTTATCACAAATAGAAGGTTTAGGCAAATGAAACCTGTAACATTGCTTCTCAAAACACATACACAATTCTGTAAAAGAAATTGTGAGGCTGGAGCTGCCATACTGGTGCTGTGCTCCAATTTGGTGAATTGTTTGCGAGCTTTTTCAGATTTCTTAGTCCACATGTGACATAANAAAAAAAAAAAAAAAAAAAAAAAAAGAGTAGTATGTTTTCTGTACTATATACATAAATATTTATATATGCACGTATAAACATTAGTGGTAATTTATTTAAATGCAGTTGGCACACTGCAGATTGTTTTCAAGCTGTTTTTTTAGTATTTTTTTTTTTACTTGTACTCTTGCTTGCATCACTGTAAGAGTTGTTGTTTGAAGAGGCCTGTAAAGATACATGCTATCATGATTTTCTATGTTAACTAAACACTCTCTGTGTTCATTATTACACAGAGGATTGACAAAGCCTACGCTTAGAGCTCATGGCTACCCATCTTCCTAGAAATAACTACCCAAAGTGAATGTCACCGTAAGTCATGCTAAACACAGTGTAAAAGAGTTGTGTTTTCTTCCAGTTAAGGATAAGAAAAGTACATCTGGGCTCTCCAGAGAAGCTGCTATTTTACAAACAGTAAGCAGCAGGAGGTCCAGTCTGGTGGAACAGGATAGGAATTAGAGAATACAGTTCCCACTTTACACAAAACAAGAGATTTTCAATATTGCTTCAAAAACATCTTTTTTTTTTAATTGCTGTGTAAGTAGTTAGATACAAATTCAGTCATTTTTACTCATGAAGTAACAGAATGTAGAACAGGCTGAGTATTTTTGTCATATATATTTAAATGACACTCATCATTTCTAAATACATCTATGCAATTTTCAAAATCTTTTGATGAAATTCTGCATGATTGCTGATGCATCTTCCTGTTATCCACATCTTCCAGCACCTTAGAAGCACAGTGTGTTCCATAGCTTGGGCTTTGCTTGGTTTTTAAATCCAATGTAAACAGAGAGAAATTTAACTGCTGAGTAGGAGATCATCTGCAGGGCCATTTCAGCACGAGAACGGTGGGACATTGTAACGATATATGGCTGAGGTTTACAAAGTTCACAAGCATCCCACTATCTTCCCAGAATGTGTTTCAATGATGTATGTCCGTATCCCTTTATCTTTGAAAAGCTGTAACGTTTTCAAGCATGTTGTCCCCTCTGGTTGGATGGAGTAGGTATCTTTCATCATAGAAATCTCCGTCTTTTAGAAAAGCAGTATCCATTTCCATGATAAACTTCCAGGGTTTAAGAGACTGACTTGTGGTTCATTATAAGTTAAAATTCAGCCCACATGGTGTGGCAGACTGGGCGGGATGCTGTCTGTCAAGGTCTCATAGTTGATGCAGAATGAAATTATTGAGACGTGTGGTCTTATCCAATTAAAACTTTGACTGAAATGTTAACTGTCTTTTGGCTGACACTTTGGGAAAGACCACCAGTGATTTCCTAAGGGGAAAGAACTATTAGCTTCCAACCATACCTGAGTCTGTCCAAGCCCAGTACATTATTAGCTGACATCTATGTAGATTTGTAAGAGCTTTTGAAGTTTTCTGGATTACGTGCAGACAGAAAAGAGATGGATTATTTTTACTTCCATGAACGAGAGTATCATACTTCAGTGCTAAATAAAGGAAGCTAAGGGTCAACCTGTCAGTCAAAACTCATCTACATTAGAAAAATGTGTGAAGCTTTTTTTCTGCATTGGCCCTTCTTATCCAGGCCAACCAGCTGTAGAAGTGGTGTAAGCTGAGACTTCGGGACTCCAAGGGCTTTCAGAGCATTCTCAGGTGGCAAATGAAGGAACAATGAATTTTGACTGCCTCTGCACCCCTCCCAAAGTAGTCCCAGTAGGCGCACTGGTGGGGATGGAGCTTATGTTAGAACTTGCATCACAGTTTTAACGTCTGTTTTTTTTTCTGTTGAGTTTAGCTGGGTCAGACTTAGGCAATTACTGAAGGCCCTTTGTGACCTGTTTTCTTCCAGCTTGTGGAAGAGATGAATGTACACTGTTGATACTAGCATAGTGTCCTACAAAGAGACATCACTTGTCTTTTGGAAGTTCTGTCAATGACTTTTTTGATTCTTGCAGTTTCAAGGCCATATATTAGACTTTGCTCTGGGTGACAATCCCTTTCATAAGACTATTTCTGTACTCAGCTCCTTTTTGCAGTCTAAGTTAATAAGTTTCTTGGAAAGATGGTTTTGAGATGTCAGTAGATGCTGAGAGAATGATATAGTGAAAGCTGGGAGCATGTACAATACAACTTGGGTGGGACTCAGTTCCAGATAGACTCTAAGATTGGGCATCTGTGTGCAAATGTCAACATATGATTCAGCTCAAATGATAGCTGACACCTATGGTTCAGTTCAGTTGCCCACGCACAGGCATTTAATGCCAGTACAGATGCATTAAGGTACCTTAAACATCCATGAGGGACTGAGAGGTGACACAGGACATGAGGACACATTGTCTTTCTGGAGAAGTGGCTCTGCCAGGGCATCTGAAATGACGCTAGGCACCTATGTGTAGGGCCCTGAACAGGGAGGCCACCTTAGCTGGCCAGCTCAACAACTCTTCAGGTTCCACTGCTCATGTTGACTGTTGCACAGTGAGCTTGTCTATAGACACCTACCCACAATTTGAATAGCTGCTGATTTTTTATATCTTTTTATTATGTCACTAATCTTGAAGAAAAAGAGCTGAATTATCTATGGACCAAAATAAAAGTGTTCCTGTCACTATGGTAATAGGGGGAAGAAGAAAAGCAGGAAGGAAGGGGAAAAGTGTATTTATCCTATCTTCTGAAGGCACCTGCTTTGAATGCTGAAGTTAGGACACTGGGCTGCTTTGTAATCAAGACAGACAATGACAGACCTTATCTGAATTACTCAAATTCTGGATAAATCCCTAGCCAAGGGGAGACAAAGTCTCCTTGGACGGATTCAGGTGGCCTTGGTAAGATGCTGAGCTGGTAACATCTAGGACTAGTCGATAGGAAACATCAGGCATGCTCATTATAGCTTAGGTCATCTGTGAATATGACATACTTTCCTAAGGTTATTCTAAATTCTGTTAATATGTGTTCAGACTAAAAGAGATTGTGCCCAACAATTCTTTTCAAGATATCTATTATTCTATTCTTCTCATCTAATTTGGCATAACTGCTATCTTATATGATTTGAACTGACTTCTAAATGTACCTACCTCTCTTCATCAACTGCATAGGACTATCGCCTCTGAGAAAATAATCTGAGGGAAGAAATGCTTTCCTTTTTTTTATGTACCACTTACATTAAGTCCTTTTGCTGAGATATCTTTAAACTTCCACGTTGTTTATGCATATCTATAGTGTTTGTCTAATGTATTCGTGTGTATTTTGAAACAATATACATATGCACTCCACCTTACAATTCTTCTGTGCGTGCCAGAAAATAATTTCCCCAACTGAACAATCTAAATTACAAGTCCAGTTATTGTCTGTTTTGAGGCCCTTAATTAGAGCTCAGATGGTAGGGCAATTGCAAAAGAGAGTTTACCAATTTACATGTTAATCAAACATAGTCTGATGGACCATGATTAACGTTAGGCTCAGTCAACATCTTAATTAGCCAGAAGCACATCACGAGGCATTGGTGCCTGTCTTCCCACCCCTGAGATTTTTTTCCAAGCAAGTACAGGTTCCTCAATAGCTGTTTTCCATAGCATTGTTAAAGCTAAGACCTTAATAATTGCTCTAATGAGGGAAGTTATTTAAAAGCTGTTTAGCCTTGTGTAGAACACCTGAGGTAGCATAGCATCTTCATTAGAGGGCAGAGCCTGGCCAATTTGTAACCTGTATCAGGTATGATACTAAATGACAGATTTGTGCCAAAATTACATTGAGCGCAGAATATGTTTTTTAAGAAGTGTGGATGGTTTTATCTGATTGATTAGTTCCACATGTCCACATCCCCAGGAATCTCTCCACAGGAGCCCACATGGAATCAGGATAAGCACAATTTAAGTATGCCTTTGTAGTTGAGTAACCTGCTGAGCAGGACTTCATCTCTCCTGACAATGTCTCTCCTGATATTTTGTTTAAAGGCTTGCTGGTCTGCAGCTAATTTATTTTACAAGTAAAAATCAACTTTCTCCATACAGATATGTTTTAAAATTCCTTGAATACTATCAAATATTGTTTTCAAAAGCTAGCCTGTCTGAGGACCAATTCCCAGTGAGACTAGGAGATGTTTAGAGTTTTTGCCCATTTGATTCCTTGCTGTACATCTTTCACTGCTGCAAAATATACACTGTGATATGTAGATGGAAATGTTCAGTGTATATTTATTTTTATTTTTAAAAGGAAAATCCTGTTATGAAATGTTTGGTTTTTGTGGGAAGAAGTTCTTTTATTGATGAAACCAGAAACTCTACCTCTCTGGCATTATATGTTCCCACTATCACAAGAATGCAGAATAAAAGTGCAAATAACATGTACACTGTGTGCAATTTCTGTCCTTGCTGTCATGATAGCTGGTGTAAGAGCTGCTGGTGGTGACAAGGAGAAAAACATCTGTTGTGTTTTTTGGAAATGACTGCTGAGCAGAACAGGGAGCTATTTATGGATTTATATTTTCTATTATCTTCGGGCATAACATTGTGATTTTCTGCTTGGTTTCTGAGGAGAGGTATGAACAGTGTTTGGGATCAGGACCAGTCACTGCATGAATGTCAGATGCTACCCTGGCCTTCCACCCAGGGGACCGGTATCACGGCCTCTCATATAGGAAGTCTTCCCTCATTACTGAAATAAAGGAAAGATTCCCTGAGATCAAACCCACTTACAAATTACAGATATCTCTTGCCAGAACAGAGACAATTTATTAGTGGAAGAGACCCAGGAAGCTTCCTTGGTCTATTTGCCTGCCAATGCCTTGTTATTTCTTACATCCTCTCAAAGGCTTCATTATGTTCAATCCATCCTGGTAGGCTTTAGCGGCAGTCTGGTCTCTTATTTAGAGGATTATTTTCTTGGTATTAAATGTTCACTTAACTTTACGCTTCTGTAGTACAAATCATCTTGCTCCCTTCAACTCGGGTCACTCAACAAAAGAAGTACTCTGTATGTAATTATAAAAACATTTTTATTACATTTCTGATTATACTGTAAGTTTCAGATGAACGGTTAAGAATTTGTATTGAATCCATTTGCGAAAAGCTAACCTTTAAGGTTGTTTAAGCCATCATAAAACACGAATTTCATGCCTTGAAGTACAGAGTGTTAGAAATTGCCTTGTCATATAGTACTTGAAATATCTTAGGCTAAAAATGAGTATTTTTAATCATCATGGAGCAAAACATCCAAAAAAAAAAAAATTCAGTGGCTATCTGCAGTTGCCATACTGCATTATTGTGGATGCTACCAATATTTCTTAACCTAAGTGCAAAGACATTGATGGGTACAATCTTTTTTAGCCTAAACACATACTGACAGAGCTGCTGCTGAAGTAACTGCGGTCTACAGATGTCATGTGGTGACTGCAAATGGCTGTTTGGATAAGTAACATGACTATATCTAGGAAAACACGTTTTTTAATGGCTGAAAAACATAAAAGAAAGCAGCTTATAAATGACACCTGTAAACATTGATTCTTGAGGTGGGTTTGGTATTTGAAGTTCGGATATTTTACTTTTATTTTAGCTGTGGCAAATAGCTCTGGAAACTGTTCCCTCTAAATCCAGAAGGAACCTTTTCCTTTCAGCCTTACCTCCTCTGGAACATCAGTGGAGGTAACTGGTCTCTGTTCCATCTTTTGGTAGATCCGTATTATTATTATGCTTTGTATTATTCCTCATTACCTTTCATTGTGATATCCCTCCTGGATAATTAAAATGAGGATTTATCTCTGCTAACCTCCATGAATCAAAATGCTGGATAGTTTTATAGTTATTCCTAAAGGATATGTCTTTTCATCTGTGCCTTTTGGAGCTTCGTGTCTTCCTCCATTATAGCAGAAGCTCATGTACTTAGATTTAACCCCTAACTGCAACATTTAAAATACAAGTGAGATAAATATCTCTTTTAATGACTTAAATTTGGTATCATTTTAATGCTAAAGTCTGAAGACCTATCTTGACATTTAAAGAACACAAAATGCCACCCCTACGCCAATAGAGTGCAAAAGTTTTTGAACAGCAGAAACATCCAAAAGATTTAATCACTGCTTCAAATTAACAGTTAACAGCAAAAAGTGTTTACGAATGTATAACCTGTTTTCCTCTGGAACGATCTAGTTGCAGTGCCTATTTTTAACGGTTCTAGAACATCATTTTTCTAAGGTGTTTTTTGAGTTCTTAGATTAAACACTAAATTCAAGAGAATGCAATCAAGATGCAAAGCAAAATATTAAAATACGGTGAAGTGACATGAGCAGAGTTTTCTTAAGATGCTTAGTTTGCAAGTCTTAAGAGTGAACAACTGTTTTCTACAGTACAATTTTCCGTTTAAGTGCTTCCAATGTGAAAATCTAAAAATACCTTGTATCATACACAGAATTCGTTTTGTTGATGTATCCCTATAATCAGTCATCCTCCCAGAAGTATTCAAGTAATAAGACTGCAATTAATTTGCATTTACACAGTGTTTTTCAGTAGAAAGAAATCTGTATGAAGTGCTCCCATTTTACAGAAAGGAAAACAAAGACAGAGGTTCAGTGTTTTGCTCATGATTCTGGTACTTCCAAGCCAAGAAGGTCTCTAGTGTTTGTGAGCAGAGCACTGGACATCTTTCACAGATGATCCTCTCTCCCCTGTGAAAAGATGTTCTCCTGGAATCAGTCCCAGGAAGACATATTGGAGGAGCAGGTGGGGATTTATGGAAAAGAAGATGCGGCTATCTGAACACTATTGTAGTCGTTAACAATTCAGCCATTAAGCTGAACACACACAGAAAGTAAATATTTATGTGACTGGTGATCTAGCTGGAAAAAGTGGAAAATGGGACAAAAATGCCTGTGTTTTAATTCTGTTTCAGTTAGGTGTCTGACTCTTTCTGTTATGCTGTTTCTGTGCTGTCATCTTTCTGTAGAGCTGTAGGCTTGGGAAATGCTAAATCAAATTGAGAAAGGTAAAAGTAAAAAACTGAAAAAAATCAGTATAAAAAGGCAGGCCAAGAAAAAACAACCAGCTGTAGTCGATACTGTTCAGTGTGAAAAATGTGATGTTAATTCTCTCCATTTTTTTTTTCTGTAGGAGATCATTACAGGGCTTTATGGTCTTTCCAGATCAGTACAAAAGACATTCTATATCTTGATGTGTCTCTATGAATTTGAAAGATGTGACCTCCGTAGGGGATACTACTGTTGGTTTTACATCATTAATGTTTCCCTTCGTTTATTCCTGCAGAATACCTGCACTGTCTTTTAAAGTGGGAATTGCCTGGGGTGACAAATTGAATCTTGAATCTTTGCACCTGACGCCATGCGAACCTATAAATTAGTTATGGGCTAGGAAGATAGAATCCTAAATGTTTCTATTTCTCATTGAGAAAATGACCCTTTGGGTCACCAATCAAAGAATGAAAAACCTGGACTTGTTAACAAGAAAACAGTTAATTATTTACACACACGTGGATATTTGCTATTAGCTTCTTTAGAATTAGAAGTCCTTGTTCTGCTAGATTTACTTCTGCCCTCGAGACTGTAGTTGTTAAAAATGGAGTTCAGTCTGGAAATATGTACAATGGAAGCTGTGAATTGAAGCAGGGCTATAAGTGTCCATTGCTTTTGGTCTTTCAAAGGAACCAAAGATTAAGCTGTCTTATTTCAAAGCTGCGATAAGTGTAGAATCACCAGTAGTAACTGTACCATCACCCACATGGTAGTTTATTATTCCAGCACGTTCCTGGCCAGTATGAGGCAAATAAATTATTGAGTGCTGAGGGTGATTTCATTTATTTATGTATGTATGTATGTATGTCATTGTTAGAGCAAACAGTAGAGAAAAATCTTGCATCCTAATATGACTCCCATGGGGAAATCTTAATGCCATTCAGCCAGGTGGAGCTTCTATGTGGGTTTTTTCCATTTGCTGCCATCCGCCTATCCATCATAATGCCCTGAGCACTTTTCATCCATGAAAACTCCTTGCTATAGCAATATATAGGCTTTGTAAATAAAGTCTGGCACCCCTAAGGGGAACAATATAGACTTCTAGGAATTCTCATATATTTAATCTGTTTTAAGGCCTGAAAAGTATATTTCTGTAATAAAATATTTTAAGACCTTTTTGTCCTGGGAAATTTCTTTTCCATGGCAGGTGACCTTTACAGGTCCTCTCTGGCTACAGAACTGCTACGGATATGAACATTTAGGGGTTCCAAATGGATACAGTATGATGCAGGTATTTTTTAAAGATTTCTCCAAGGCTAAAGCACTTCCCCCTCCCCCCCCATATTTGAGCAGTTTAAAAGCATCGAGGCTGATGTTATCCCTGCAGATACATGCAGAAAGCTCCCAGTGGCTACAGCCAAACCTGCACTCGTACATCCAAGGGCAGTACTTTGGCTCTGAAGGTTAACCAGGATATGAGAGAATAGAACTGGGGTTTGTATAGCCCCTTTCATACTTGTTATGGCTCAAAGCATATTACAAGGAAATAAATGAGATACTGTTAGCACAGTGAGCATACGGGAAGGCTGTGAAGACACCAGGTGCTTAGCAGAAGATGACACAGTGTTTTGAAAAGCAGAGCTTGATTTATTAAGAAAAATAATATTGACCAGAAATACTGATGTTATTGTTTTTTCCTTCCTCCTCCTCCCTCTGTCCCTTATACCCACAAAAGATGCCATTGGATTTTTAACTTTAGAGTTTTTAACCCACTATCTTAAAACTACCGACTTTTTCTTTTCCCTCCACCTTTTCTTCTGAGCATCCAGCATGATCTGGGCGTTAGGTCTGAAAAAAAAATGCCTTCTCAACCTCAACCATACAGTGTCAAATGCTTTAGTCTAGTCATGCTGACGCCACACACATAGTCATGTAGTAGGATATGTGCAGTTGTCTGGAGAAGACACTCCTAAGCAGCTAAGCAAGGTAGGCAGAGTTTTCCAGTAGCTTCTTGAGGGCAACCTGCGCTGCTAGAGCAGAGACATCTGAGCTGGCTCTGTCTGCGCTCAGTCAGGACTCGGGGGTATGTGGTTGTTGTGGTTTGGGCACCTGAGCTGAAAAATCATGTGGGAGCTTAAATTCAGAAGCAATATTGTCTCATTTAGCTCTAGCAAAGCACGGGCTATGAGTGCTTCCAAGATACTGGACTGTTCCTATGCAGCTTCTTGCCATGACCCAGGTAAATCTTCACTGTGCTACCCTAATTCAAGTCTCCGGTAGCTTAGATAGCGAGGTACGTGTAGCAAGCCCCATGGTGCAACAAAGACCTGCCATACAGACCCCCGTCATATGGGAAATGCTGAGCCAGCAGATTCCTCTACAAAGCTCAGTGCAAGATTTGGGGTAGCTGGAATGATGCAAGAGTTGATAAGCCACCTGAGCCCAAATACTGTTGAGTTTCGAAGGGGAAAGAGTCATTTAGTCCCAGATACGATGTACTCAGCCTGGTGTTCCCAACACCACCAACTGAACAATTTTTAGAACTTGTGGCTTCTCATTATCCATTTTTGACGCTTGAGAGTCGCATGTGCCCGTAATTTCCCCTCTAAACCCCTCTGTGAGTAAGCACTCTTGCGGTGACTATGTAGCTCTCACTGCTTGGAACAGTCTGAATCCATATTACTAACATCAGGGTTGGATTTATCTAATGATATTTCCTTAATTGTTTAATTTGTTAAAATGTTTAATAGAACATTTCTGGAATGATGTACACAATATTTTTACCATAAAAAATGAGCAGCAACATGTGTATCTGTCTGCTCCTGCGTTTTGAAGTGGTAGGATTTGGTCTCGGGCAGTGCCAGGAACTTGCTGCTTTTGTAGTTTGAGTGGAATAATTTGGATGCAATCACAGATTTTCTTGCTGATTATTCTCTGCCTTACAGTAAGCAGGATTATGGGAGGTGCCCTTAAATTATGATCGTAATAATAGGATATTATATACCTACAAGCATCCATACACACATGCATGTGCTACATTTACACTTCTATCTGAATTTTTAGTAGCTCTACAGTAATTAGTTGAACCATCCCCCTTTGGTTTTTTTATTTATATATATATATACACACCTGTTAAGATAGCCTTCCTGCTATTCCCTTTTTTATGTGAAGGTGAGGGCTATCACTGCTGGTGCAGGACCGAGGGGTTTTTAACCATGTAGTGACTGGGGCCCATTTTGCCTCCTTAACTCACGCAAAGCTCCCTATTAATCTGTAGCTTTGCATTTTGGTGTTGCACAGGAAGCTGAAGAAGAAATAATACGAAGAAGTATGATAAGAAGCCCAAAAGCTTTAGCTGGAGTTAAAGGAACATTTCCCTTCCTTTTCAGATCATGGCAGCAGAGTCACAGGCAAAAGTCATCTCATGAAGAGCAAAGTGGAGCGGGGTCAGGGCGCTCCCATGGGGAAGCGTTGGGAGAAAGGGAAAAGCTGGAAAGGAGAGCCAAGGCAAGACCTCTGGGAAAAGGGACTTGTGGCTGCTTCAGCTGCCGAGGGAAGGAAGGGACACGAGGGGCTGAGATGCGATGCTGGCAGGGAGCTGCCTCCCCTGGGCACAGCCGCCCCTCTCTGTGTCCGGTGGGGCACTCACCGCCTCTTGGCAAGGCAGGCAGCAAGGATGCTGCCGCTTTCCTGCCCTCAGCAGTCGGCTGCTTCCCTTATTTGAGCCTAAAGGTGGCTGGCATGGCTCGTGTGGTCTGTGCAATACTGGTGAAAAAGGGAAAAAAAGGAAACCCCAGAACTGTATAGACACGGACAGTTGCATGGAAGCATTCGCCAGTGCCTGGCTGCAGGGGAAGTCAGGAGGGCAGGTAATGAATGTCTTAATTAAAATGCTGGTGGTGTTGACTGTACAATTAACATTTTTTAAAAAGGTAATGTACAGGTGAGCAATGTGGTTAGTGCCTTATTGATGCCTGCCCGTCCAAACAGCAAACAGGGGTGGGAAACGGGATGTCTTCAGAAACAAAGATTTCTGTAGTCCCTTCCACTTAAAGAGATTGCAAAGCCCGAGCTAAAGCTGATGAATGACATAGAATCAGAAGGCTGTTTAAAGCAACAGGTATTTAACCTGAAAGTCAGTGTGTTTTACACAACCTCTTCTGCATCTGCTGTGCAGAGGAAGGGAGGTTGCAGCAGCCCATCCAGCTGCAGCAGGACACATTTTTCCCCTCCAGGAACTCCCTGCCCAGGCTGCCACGAGCACGAGGGGAGGTCTTTTCTTACCTGCGAAGGATGGCCAGCTTTCAAAAAGCATTAACCTCCTACCAGGCTCCACCTCTTTCACAATCATAATATTTTAGCTTAAAAATCATAACATGTTAAAGACAATTCTGCATTCCTTTTCTCTAGCCTCTGGCTTTCAAATCGTGGGGTTATATTCAGGTCAGACTGTCAGCTCGCTCTCTGCAACAGTCTAAAGGCTAATTCCCTTTTAAAAAAGAAAATAAATCTTCAGTTCTCGCATAATGACTTGGTATCTGGAGCTGAGGCTTCACAGAAAAGATCAAATAGTCTGAGCGTTGTGACAGAACTGTAAGAATTGGCAGCTCCTCATTATCCCATAGAGTAACATCTCAGTTATGGTATTAAAATTGACCAAAAGGACCCCTTCAGTCTTTGAACGTTCCCCGAGACAGATAAACAAGGATATAGTCCCTGTGACAGGAGCTGGTACTGCTTCCACGCCGTGTGTACGTGGGTGATTGTCACTTGTGCTCCAGAGTCTTACATTGTTGTAGCTGCTCACTCGAGCGTTACATGGACTTAAATTGCATGGTTGTGGCATGCAAAGTGGTAACGAGATGGGGGATACTGTGCAAAAGTTAATGACCCATGGGCACAGATGGGGCCAAAAGTGGTTATGAGCAGCTGCCTGACGTTAAACCCCTAGAAAGTTTGAGAAGAACAGAGGTGGAGGGACTATACAGAGAGCAGCTCGTGCTCCTTTGACGCTCTTTCCTCAAAAAGAGAGCAGGAGCCTTGTCCCGTTCGGACCCAACCATGAGCTCATCTCAGGCTGCACACTCTTCTCCAACAGCTGCAGCTGTCTTACAGCAGCCTCTGTGCCTGTGCTAATGGGATAAAAGCATTTCCATGTGCTCTTTTCATTCAGAGAGCGTACATCCCTTCCCACAGCCTCCAGTGTATCCTCCTTCCCTTGAAACGGATTCAAATATTAAAGCCTGTTAAGTTTAATTATTGCTAAAAGTCTGGGAGGAAACAAAATCTTACGGCCGCTTTAGGCTGTTTCAAAACAGGTATATATAAATCACAAATGTGCAATCACTTATGGGAAATTCAGAAGCCAGAATAAAGCAGTAATATGCACCAAAGAGAGGGATCATAAAACTTACACGGTCTTCTCAACCATGTGTGTCGGGTTTTGCCGTTCCTGGCCTGGTGAGTAGCGTTCCTTAGTGAGGGCCCCTCACGGTCAGGACCTGCACAGGACAAACTCGCAGCCACAGGGGACGGCGTGGTGACGTGCCAGAGGTACCACCTGCCTTTCCGGGCTTCCATAAACAAGCCCACAAACAGGCAGATTGCTGCTGGGACAACTTTGTGCTTTATCCTGAAAACTGTTCAATCCCCATAATTTCAAATACAGTTGAGGGAAAGAGCTTGCCTTAACTTTTTACCAACCACATGCAAAACAAAATTTTATTTGGAGAGGTTTTTTTTGCTTGTGAGAATACAGAATGAGGCACAAGTGGTAAAAATTTCCCCACTTTATATATATATATATATATATATATGTATATTATACCCCTGCTATTCCTCTGCTATGCTTCTCCCAACACAGGGATTTCTGATTTTGGGGAAATCCAGCATTTTATATGGACACTGGAGCAGCCAGTGGACATCTACTCTTTGATTTGAATGGAGCTTTGTACATATATGTATACACATTTAACAAGGCTGTGTCTACTCTTCCCCTCTCCCCCTCCTTTTTCTAATACAAATAGAAAATACAATTTTCTAATACAAATACTATTGCTTTCATTAAGTTATGCTGCAGCAAAACAGCACCATAACAAAAAGTAAATCTTTCAGGCTACATTGAGGGGCTGTGCGAAGGAAACAGTACAGTGGGTAGGTGTTCTTATGGAAGGGCTGAAAAAGAAGTGTATTTCCTTCTTCTATTGGGGGGCTGACTTCAAATTAAAGTTCACAGGAAATCTCAGTTTACGATTTAGCATCGTTCTCTCTTCTTCCATTAGAGTATCCATGATGACATCTGGCAGGCACAGCAGCAGCAGGCAAGCTCCACTATCCTTTTTTTTTAAATTATTTATATGTTTGTTGAGAAGCAATCACCCAATCAAAATAGAAACAGCGGCTTACTTTTAGTTTTGCACATGCACTACATGCTTCTTAACATTGTCATTTTTATTAATGAACTATTTCAGTTTTCTTTTGATGCGTAATCACATCGCTCTTTCTTTTTGTATAAAATTTTCCTGTAAAAGTTTAAAGCCTCATGTTTCTGCTGCAAAGGCCTCCTGTCTTTCTGTTTCTAAAGACCTTTTATTTTTTTTGATATATAACTTCATACCACACAGGAAAAAAAGCCATTGCTAACAGATCAGGGAGATACTGTAAAATATTTCTTGGAAGGAGATATAAAAATGCATATATCATGTTTTGTGGAGGATGCTGCACCTAGTATCCTGGTTGGAAGAGCTGAATCACTGTTTTTTTCACGTAGAGACGGGACTGTTTGCTAATGCCTGTTGACAATGTGCATTGATGAGGCTTGTCCTCTAGGCTGAGCTCTAGCAAATGCTGATAAATTCCAGACTCTAATGAAACATCTTCCAGAAACATTAACATTTGCTAAATAACCATCTTTTCCTCTTCTCTGTTGCATGTAATGGATGCTTTTTAACATTGTTTGCCAGGCTTTCTACAAAGCATAACAGATGGCCACCGCTTCTAAGGAAATAATTCTATTACCCAACCCTCTCCTTGGGAAAGAAAAGGTTTGGGCTTGATTTTTCCCTGTCTTACCTCTTGATTTCTCTGAAGCGTCTTGCATCTGTCACTAGTATTTTCTATTAATCACCCTGATGACAAAGGTAAGAAGAAAATTTTTGGTTGAAAAATCTCTTGCCTGTTTTAAATGAAAGAATGGCTACTTCTCTTGGTATTGCTTTTTGGTTTGGTCACCCTCTCTGTTTGTAAAATGTAAAAGGGAAAGCTCAGTCCAAAAGCCTGTGAAGAAGCATAGAGCTGTTAAGAGTCAACTATCAGAGTGATGTGGTAGATCCATACTGCTCTCAGAGACAGATCTTGGGAGTGCTCAGAAACACCCTCTTCTCCTTGATCTACCCATAACCCGTTGATACAATTGTTTAAAGGATTGCATGCCTATACCCTCCGGGCGTCTTTGTGTCTTTGTCCGAGTGTTTTTGGTGACATGCTAAGCCAGTTGGCTGAGCATTATTGAGGTACTAAACTGGCAGATACGCTTATGTATGTGGGGAGCCATATGCGGTGGAAACTGGCCTCTAAAATAGGTTGGGTTAAAGCTCCCAGGTCCCGCGTTTGTAGAGACAGAGACGCAGCCTTGAGAACTGCCCGCTGGCGAGGTTAGTCTGCTCTCCGAAGAACACGTTTGTCCTGCTGAGAACCTGAGTGCCCTATCAAAACGAACGCACTGGGAGCGTTCAGGAGCGTACTGGCAAGATGTGGTCTTTCTGCAGCACACTGCCGCCTGTGCATGTGAACGGTAGAGTGAGAACAGAGGCTCCTCATATTCAGAATATACTTGATTCCTAAACATTTCAAGAAACTATTTGGCCTTTGACATTGATGACATACCATAGATTGGTAATAATAGCAGGCCTGAACTTTCGCTAGAAAAATAAGCACATCCCACAGTAATTCCCACACTCCTAAGCTAAATCACCACAGTATCGTATTAATGCCGGGGCTGATGAAATACAGAGAAATAGTAAAACCTCAGCTGAATAAAACTTGTTCTCCTTTGAGGGGTCTTTTTTATAAGACTGAAAAGAAGAACAGTAAGATGTCAGCTAGTCATTTGTCAGCACCATTTCTCTTGCACGTAGATAGGGGTGACAGGATGCTCTTGCTGTCCCACCCTCTTCACAAGTGTTGAGAACTTGCACAAAGCTGCTGATGTTCTACTGAATTATTATGGCAAATGCAGTTTCATTAACTACCCTTAAAATAAAGGAAGCATGAGTAAGAGGAATTCACTGAGTTAAGATAGAGGAATTCCTGGAAGGAAATACTATGAATAGACGAGCTTGGAGAGGAAGCTCGGTCTGAAGGTTAGGTTGAATTGCTTTTGTTTATTTTTTCTATGATGAATAAAATCTATCTCCAAGAGGAATTCAAGCTTGGATATTAATTCTAGGTCTGCATGTGTTCTGAGCACAGAGGTAAGGACTCAGCCTGTTCACACCCACAAATAGTATGAAACTGATTATTCACAAAGGGGGAAATAGTGGGATTTATGCCAAAATTCCCCTAGTATTTACTATTCACGCATCTACAAAGAAATGAGTAACAGAAAGCTGTGAGTGCAGAGAGGGATAAAAGTTCATTTCATTATGAGGAGACCTGGTTTTTGTGTGAATCTTGGAGGACGTAGTAATTAACAGAATAGTATTGTTTCCATAGAGTCATTATATATAAGATAGCTGCCCTGGTATTGAACTAAATTCTCGCCTGCCTGAACATGACATTCAAAACTGCATTGTTTGTTTGATACAAAAATTCAGGTACCTCTTCTGAAGGCAAACAAAAAGTATGTGTTAAATCAGGAAAGACAGAAGGAATATGAAAATGAGCAAGATGGATCGATACCCACATACTTTAAGTGTAATGGTTTGAGTTATCCCGAGGTTTACTGGCTGGTGTTTTTATCCCCTTTATGCTGACTATCAGGATATCCTGTTGCTATACACTAATGTGGAATGCACTCCACTCTAATGGTCAGAGTTCAGTGGTTTCATCGTATTTTCACAAGCAGAAAGCTGGTCCTTAACAGAAATTTTTTTGTCCCAAGGGCCTAGGCATATCCTGGGAAAAAAATGTATCACAAATTTCAAGTATGCAAACTCTTGTGGGTTTTTAAGACTGTAACTGCAGAGAAACCACAGCATGGAGACTTCACGGTGGTAGTTGCGCTGGGGCATAAAGTGTAATATAGCATACTCCTGGTATGCACCAATAGTGTGCTTCCTTTACAGTCATTCAAAGTAGGAGAAAATAGTTGCTATTTTGAACCTATGCTGTCTTCTTTTTGCTTGTAGAAATCAGCTTTATGCATTAGAAAGGTTTAGAAGCAGAGTTCATGTCACATCTCAGGAACAAGAGGAAGGCATCTTACAATGTTGCAGATGGCATTATCAGCAAGAATCAATAGAACTGCCTGCTGTATATGTTTGGGTTTTTTTAAATTTATTTCAGCATTGCTAAATTTGGATCTGAAGCTCAGCTGAGAACCACCCGAAACTGCGGCTCTTGAGCTTTTCCCCCTGCAAGTAGAAAGTTTTTGCAGTTCCGACGGGGAAACCGGTGTCACGGCCGCCTCGAAGGGAGCCCGCCGAAGCGTTCCCGTTTCTTTCTGAGCAGCTCGGCATCGCGGCTCGCAAGCGGGCGGGCGGGGAGAGGAGCGGAGGGAGCGGAGCGGGGCGGCGGCGGCGGCGGCCGGCAGGGGCTGCTGCGGGGCCGGGCTGGTCCTGCGCCCCGGGCCGCCCTCTCCGCCTCCGCGCTCCGCTCTGTTCCGCCTGCTGTCAGTCAAACGGGACTTGATCGGACCGATAAATAACCGGTGAAAAGTCAATCCCAAACCAACTCCTTGCTACCGCAGGCTTCCCTCCCCCCTCCTCCTTGAGAGGAGTCTGGGTGTGTGTGTGTGTGTGTGTTTTGCTGAGCAGTATCTCTTTCTAATCTTCTGATAGGTTTTTTTCAACGTTATGTATTTATTAGTTTGTTGTTCTATTTTAACATAGGTGTCCGCATTTGCGTGGAAAACTTACAGTTTTTTTCTTTTCCCGCTTCTCTGTCTCATCATTTATCACCCCATCCACTTTTTCATGCTCATTCCTACAATCCCCGCCTATTCTGTAGGTGCCATAAGTACATAAATACTGAGACCAGTGACAGAATCATTATGATAGATGATAGCTATCTTGGTAAACAGAGGGTTAGCTCTAGGTTTGGGAAGAGATTTCCTTAAAATTACTAAGCCTTCTGGCTGCCGACTTCACCATCACCTTCAAACTTCGCAAGTCAGGTTGCTGTGTACTGAGGAACCAGGAGGCAACAAAAGACATTCTTACACTTCAGAAAGGAACCCAAATACAGAGTGAGTACGGATGGGTTATGTTGTGGTTAACAAAAGTGGCGATTGTAGAGCAAACATGACAATTTTACCTCTGCTAACTACAGCGCAAAATGCTTCTTGCTGAATGCTTATTATTGTATTTGCAGATCGACTTCATATGTACCACATGTGCTTAATCTTGTTGCGTTGTGATTTCAAGCTTTTATGAAGTGATAAGCCACATATTAATAGTTTTAACAGAAGGTGCTCTAGTTGTTAACATGGTAACACCTTGCAAGAACAATATGTTATGTCCATTTTTGGTTCTAGAAATATGCAACATTCTGTGCTTCAAAATACATAAGGTAAGTGCCTAGTTAGTACTTAGATCTGCTCAATATATTATCTTCCACAAATTCCTACCCTGTTGCTCAGTCCTGCTGTAAAAATCTGCTGCCTCAGACTGCAAAATATTAATTCATTTCTCAGGAATGTCTTTGGGTACAAGCTGTGAAAGCGGATCTGGAAGTTGCAAGCACATTTGCTCTTGCTTAGCCTTACTCAAAACTGAACTGATTACTAGCACTAGTATAGTAACAGGTGTTCAAATACATCAAAGTAAGTTATTGCCCTAGATTGGAGAAATCTTCTTTTTTTTTTTTTTTTGCTGATCACAATCAGGTTATCAGTGGCATATGGAAGAAAACCTAGTCACATTCAGCTCAGTAAAAACTGCGCTGTAACTACGGCAAATGAATTTCATAGTAGCAGGATTCCATGACTGCATCCTATGTCAATGAAAATTTTCAAAATAAGGTACCAAGTGCATGATGGTCACAAGGGTCCAAAGGAAGCCAAACAGTGTTGTTTTGATCATAATAAAAATCAGGGAGCTTTATATTTGCTTACATTCTGGATAACTTAATAAACAAGGTAAAATTAAAAAAAGTTAGCATCTTAAAACTTACCTTTAGTTGCATCACAAAGGGGACAAACAAGGATAAAAATATGAAAGTTGTTGTCTTTACAGAAACTTCTTTCAGCATGCCTTTCTGAGTAGGCAGTGCATGAAAGCATTTGCCCATGAGTAATATCTTATTAAACTGTCATGATTTGATGTGACACATTTTTCTCCCAATTTGCATATCTGATAATAGACTTCCTAAATATCACCTTCAGGTCCGCTGGCAAAAAAGCAACCCAACTGAAAGAAACATTGGATCAAATGTTGGTGATGGGACAATCTCCGGGCCATGTCTGAATGCGATTCAAATGGTTAAGGCCATTAAAAGCTATATGGTCTATTGCCATGCTAATGTTGAGTTCTTTGTGTAGTGCGGGCTTGTTGCCTCATAAACATGTTTCCGTGACTCATTAAATCCTCTGAAATAAAAGCTCTTACAATTCCAGTACAGTGGAGCAGTCATTTTTCGATTTAATTATAAACAAGCTAGATAATGAGCTACCTAACTTGTCCCCTTTTCCTAAGGAGGAGAATGGTTAGTGACCTCTCCTTTCTCTAAAGAGTCCCAAAATCCACTTTATTTGGAAGGTGAAGGAGCGGAAAGTCCTTGACAAAATAAAAGGGGTGCATAAGCAAATGCCAGCTGGATGACTAATATTTTACATAACAAGTAAGAATATATATTTTGTGAACCTATTTAGTATTCAGCTTAAGAGAGTATAGTAACCATAGCAACTCCTTATCACCTGTTCGAGACACTGCAACATCTTAATGAAATGTGCACCCACCAAATGCCCTGCTAATATTTGTAAAATGGTGATGATATTATCTCTTGGAGAGAACTACACTGAAAGATAAATGTGTAAAAATGCTTGAGATTCATGGCTCCTCCGTCTACTATCTGCTTTCTCCTTGCCCTTCTACTTTGCTTGTATATCAGTTTTATTTATTAAAAGCCAAAGATTAACGGGTACAAGGAGTCACTAGAGGGAGCAGGGTGGTGGACACACATCACTGTTCTCCCACAGCATGCTCATAATGACCGACTCCAGTTAAGTGCTCTGAAGGCTTTAGTGGTTTGTGGTGGCCAAATACGGGCAACATAAAGGGAAATGTTTCCTAAATGGGCTGAACATAGGAACTCATGGGAAGGCACCCAAAATAACAAGATAAGTGTAGATCCCTCCCTTGAAGCATTTACCAATTTAAAAAGGTGGTTGTGCCATTTACTTTATTTGCAGGCTTCTGAATCACATAAAGCTGTAACAATAATGATCTTTCTGGCTGTAGTGACAGCTTCTGCCATTTTAGACTTTGCATTTCAGGTGTTCTCCCTTCCTTTTCAGCTTCCAAGCTGCAAGTGGGCAAAGCTTTACGCTTCTGAAGTCTAAAATGTGGGTATGGCAGGTGAATTTTTCTCTGGTGTTATTTCTGTGCCCCACAGCCCTAAAGCTAAGGACACTGGGATGGCCTGCAGAGCTCCCCTGCTGAAGTGCCATCACCTTTTCCCAAAGGACTCTGTGCTTTGTCTTTTTTTTTTTTTTTTTGTGGCAGACTTTATTTTCCAAGTCTATAAACTACTTAGAAAGGCAGGTGCTTATCAGTTATCTGAAGATCCCAGTGAATTCGGAGTTCCTTTGATAAAACATATATGGAAACTGTATTTGAGTTACAAAAGTCTTTCGTTTTGAATCATAGAATCATAGAATGGTTTGAAGTTGGAAAGGACCTTGAAGATCATCAAGTTCCAACCCCCCTGCCATAGACAGGGACACTTCCTGGTGTAGAGGTGTAGAAGGAGGGTAGCAAAATCAACTGTTACCAAGTGATTTGGTAATTGAGCATCATGACTGCACGATTCAGCCAATTCCTCTGTACGTGCTGAGGCATCTTCATGTCTAATTTTGGTCTGCAGCACCACGTAGTACCAAGTCTTTCACTCTTAATTGCAGGTGGTAGATGGGAAACTGAGAGCACCGAAAGCGTGGAACTGGAGCTGAGCAGATTATCAGGACATCACTCCCCACTCCCATTGACATAAAGGACCTTCTTGGTGCCCAAGAGGTGTGAAAAAGGCCTTTATGAAATGGGAGTCAGGACCTTTGCATATTGTTGCAGTTTCATAGTGTATTACAGCAAAATACAAGCTAAGGAGGATGTTGGAACGAGAGGGAGAATGAGCATATGTGACAAAGTGTGGCCCTGGGGATCAAAAGCTACATGAAATAGCTTGGAAGGCATGCATTAACCTTCTCTGTTGGGGTAATGTGCAGTAGCAGCTGCTTCTGTATTTTTTTTTTCCTGCTGTTGGTGCAAAATCATGATGGCAAGGGTAAGAATGGTTGGGTCTCCCTGTAAAAAAAACACCTGTACCCATGAATATCTGTGATATCCACAAATTTCAGTGATGAAGTGACAAATGCGGACTAATAATAAACTGGAAGGACGAGATGCAAAAATTAAACCGTAGTGGTGAGCATTTTATTTCTGTGCTGGACTTCGTATTACACAAGCCTTACCCTAATCAGCTTTTCTGAGTTACTGGATCGTCATGAAAAAGTTTAACTCCGACTATGAAAATACAATTTTCATGGACCAGTCTGTTTTTTTATTTTAGTATTTTTATAAGCGTACCTTATAAATGGGAATCAAAGGATCGGATTATAAAACTGGTTTGCCTGGAACCTGGAGGAGCACATTATCTTTGCAGTCGTTGTCTTTTATTGCCGGTGCCATTTAACAAGGAGGGAGGCCTGAAGAGGGGACACATCTGGAAATGTGAGCTAAATAAAGTAAAAATTCTTTTGGAAACTGGTAAACCTACACTATATATGTCTGTAATTAAAAGGAACAAGGTACAGTGGCTCGTAAAAGTACCATCTGAAAACAGTTTAAAGGTTAAAAAAGGGCTACTTGGCACAGAAAATAGGGTGAGACCTGACCAGACCAGTCCTTCCAGGGCAGTCCTCCCTATTTATAAGCGTAGGGTTCTAAACCCCTTCTTAGCTGCTGTACACATGAATAATTTTAAGCAATGCTCCCAGTGAGAAACAGCATTAATTTGATAGGGAAGACCCTCTGAAACTGTCTCTTCTTTTGCTGCTGTGACTAATGCTTTGTGATATCTGCCCACGTCCTTGAATTATTTAATTTAAAATTATCTGGTAAGAAAGCTCGTTTGATTTTCTTCTAAATTCTTTGCCTGTTTTTCTCATTTGAAATTAGAAGAGCGTGATATTATTTTTTTTTATTTCCCACATAAATATATTGCATATTCAGTACCAAGGGCCTTGCCGAAGCAGTGGGAAGGGATAGTCATTTGATATTTCATAGGTAATCTGACCTTGACAGTAACCCCAGTGAACTCCAGAAGTTTATGAGTCAAATCATGAGTCACATATGTTAGCAAATTCTCAGTTGTATAAGGAGGTTTTCCTGGGCAGAGTCTAAGCATTTCAGGTTTGGGTTTAGGCTTTTTGTTGTCATTCCCCAGCCCACCCCCTGCAGACCTCATCTCACCACAAACACTGCAATCCATTGGTATCCTGGCTAGGGAAATATTTCGCTCAGTTGTGGGGAAGAAAACCTTAAGACTTCTTTCTTTTTAATGGAAAAAAGTCCAAGAATATACATTTATTTTTACTTGAAGAATTTGAATATATTTCTCTTACACATTCATGCACACACGCACCCAATTTTCTAGAAATAATTTCAGTAGTCTACTTGTGTTGTCTGATTAATACTGTCTTTCCCGCTCTGGCTACTAATATTTAGCCCAGAAACTTGTAGTCACGTCTACAAAGATTAGTCTTTTTGTGTCTTTCATTCCTGCTGATGGAAGAGCCTGTGCTGCCCTGATTACTGCAATGTGTAAAGAGGTTTTAGTTTCTATAGATTTACTCAGCCCAGAAGGCCAACCGCATCCTGGGCTGCATCAAAAGAAGTGTGGCCAGCAGGGCGAGGGAGGTGATTCTGCCCCTCTACTCCACTCTTGTGAGACCCCACCTGGAGTACTGCGTCCAGCTCTGGAGTCCCCAACATAAGAAGGACATGGACCTGCTGGAGCGTGTCCNCAGGAGAGCTGGGGAAGGACTTTTTACTGGGGCATGGAGTGATAGGACGAGGGGGAATGGCTTCAAACTGGAAGAGGGCAGGTTTAGATTGAACATTAGGAAGAAGTTTTTCACTTTGAGGGTGGTGAGGCACTGGAACAGGTTGCCCAGAGAGGTTGTTGAGGCCCCATCCCTGGAGGTGTTCAAGGCCAGGCTGGACGTGGCCTTGGGCAACCTGGTCTAGTGGGAGGTGTCCCTGCCTATAGCAGGGGGGTTGGAACTCGATGATCTTCAAGGTCCTTTCCAACCTAAACCATTCTATGGTTCTATGATTTTATGATTCTACTCTCTCCTTTATTATCCTCGGGAAAATAAAGGCAGCTTCAATACGTAGCTTGAGAATTAAAACGGGGATATGAAATGCCTTGTCCACGGACACACAGGCAGTTCACAGGTCACAATTTGTGTTGCTATTGTTTAAGATCGAATCCTGAGTCACTTTACTTCCCAAGGTTTCCATGTGACCCTGTTGCTGTAACAGGCAACTTTTACATCTCCTGTGCCAAGAGGTTGCCTGTTTCACAGGAGCCCTTTTTCCATGTGGCAGGCAGCTGGCACGGGTGGCTGGGGCACTGGAGAGAAGCGATAAATGAGAATTCCCTACGGGAATATTCTTGGGGAGGTTCAGCTGCAAAAAGCAGTTTTCTCATGAAATTAGGTTTCACGAGAAAATGCAGATTGTTGACAAATTTTTCTGCCTAGAAAAAAGAAATAAAAGATGTTGGTCTGACTTGAACTTTAGACAACGTCGGCTCTGTTGATCTGAGCTGAAGCATCTGATTTCAAGCCCGTGAAATATTGGTCGGTTGTCCCTCCAGTGGCAGTTTGCTTCATGGGATTTGTAGAGAGACGCATGAGCTCCTTTTTTAGCTCAGTGTCACCAAAGCTCTGTAGTGTCGTTCCAGGGAAATACAGCAGAACTTTGAAATATCAAACGTTTTCTGAGAACAAGAGATGTGGAGAAGAAAAAATGGTGTAGAAATATTCCAGTTTTTCATGCCTTGCCTCAGCTGGGGGGTTGAAAAGATATTAAAATGCCAGCATTTCTTGTCTCTTGGAAAGTTTTGCAACGCAGAGTAGATCTCCCTATAATTCTTCCTGGACATGGAATAGTCCTGACAGTGCTTAGATTTTCTCACTCCTGGCACAGACTTCTGCATGGCATATGATATGTCTAACCTGCTGTGTGCAGGTTGAAGAAAAACTCTCTTTTAGAGCAGAATGGCTTAATTGTGAGAATGTGACATGGTTTTTTGGTAAACCTGTGGGTAGGGGGTTTCATTTGGAAAGGAAGGATTTGCGTGGTTTGATGGTCTCAGCTAACAGGCAGATAATCGGAGTTTGAGCAGGTACCTGCTTGCTTCAGGTAACGATTTAACAGTTTAGGTTTTAACCTGTTTCAGTGAAATTGTGGCCACATGATTCTTTATTGAATCTGTGTGATCATATGTTTGGATATAACTCCTGGAATAGCAGAACAGTATTGGTTTTGACAGCTACTGTTTGATGTTTGGCTGTAAAAGGCACATACCATACAACTTTTGCTATTTGCCTGAATCTTTATTTTCTTAGCTTGAGTCATTGCATGACTGATTTTTGCTATCAGTTGCTAAATAAGTAGTCGGTACAAAATGCAATGAAAGAAAGTTGCTCTTTTTTTCTATGCTAATAGGGGTTACAGAAACATACGGCAATTCTTATCTTGTTACTTTCACAGTCTTGTTTTCACGGAGGCTTCTTAAGACTGGAATACTAAGAAAAAACTGGTGTCATTTAACTATCATCTATTACTTTTAAGAGTAATGAGGTATAATTACCACTGAAGTATCAACTAATTGTAAGCCCCTAGGAAATAAAATGGAGAAACAACGGTAAACTAATTATGATTTCCATTTAATTCTGCATGTATATATACTAGAGAACAGATGTTTTAGAAACTCTGAATAGCAACCACCTTTGTCAGTCTTTTTAACTTACTCTACTTCCATATAACTTTGTATTAGACTATCAGAGTCTTCTTATCACTAATTTATTACACAAGACTGTTCACCAACTTGTTCAGCCAAGCAGATCAAGTATCTCCCTCATAGCATATGCGGTAAAATGAAATCCAGCAGATATTATTCTTTTGATTAAAATACCTTAATCAAAAAGTCTCATCAGTGTTGTCATTGAGGCAAGCACAGATGGATTGTTTTTTACCACCTTTGTGTCTGTCTGAGCTGTGGATTACTTAGATCGCGTAAGTGATGGAGGGAGAAGTTGTCCTGAAGACATCTTCACTTATCTCTTGCCTGCAGCTGGTGCAGCCCCAAGTGAGATCAGAGCAGTTTGAGAGATGCTGTAAATAACTAAGCGAGGGCGAATGTTCATCTAAGGACCACTCCACCAAGCGGACTGCAGGATGCTCTGTTCTTTCTCATCTCTGCCTGTTTTAGTGATACCCTGCCAAAAGGCTGAGTCATCTTGCTTGAAAGGCAGTGAATTTCCCACAGCTCTGCCTTAAGGACATCTTTGTGCACTGTGGCTTTCAGTGTGCATTTGCAAATTTAAGGATGTCTGACATTGCTGGACTTATTTTTAAACTTCTGTTGGAAAACGTGCATGCATTTAAATACCCATGAGTCAGACACTCTGCCAGGGTAATTAGTTTATCTTCATTGCATTCACTGCAGCGATGTTGATAAAAGAAATTAAGTACTGCTTTGTGAGATCCAGCCCTGCACATTCTTATGTTCACAAATATTAGCGATATATTTTAAAATCATTGTGTGGCACTCACATCTTGAGAACAGTTTTTCATATTGACACTATTTCAGATTTTTTTCATTTTGTGTACTGTCTTCTCAGAAATTTGTCTTTATCTTGCAAACTCATATTTTGTGCCAGTTCTTCTGGAGGTTATTTTTACATTCCAGTGTTGCCTTGAGTTATATATTCTAGTGTTATTTGGGGTTACTAAACAGTATTTTGTATTCTGGACATCCTGCTCTGCCTACAGGTGTGAATTTGAAACTGCCAAGGGAGGGGCTATAAAAACCATTAGAAATTAATTTCAACACTGGTATTTTGGGTGTCAATATTACCTTTTCCTCTCAAAGCGCAACAGTTTACCTGCTTGTTTAATTTTTAAAAGCATGTCTTTATTTTTATTAGTTGTCTATATTGCAAATTAAAGGCTATCTATTTGTGATTGACTTCATACCTGAAAATGTTAATTTTGAAGTTAGGTTTGTTTCTTTCTAACCAAAGTGCTGGGTCATATTTTTTCCTGCTGCAACTCTTTCACTCCTGCCATAAAATCAGATCCTGGGGTCTGGTCTGTCTCTATTTGGCACAGCTCTGTAAGGAGACAGAGTGGTTCTTCTGTCTTCAGCGTATATTGAATTCTCTGGGCCCAGAAGGATTTCCACGGCAGCTGGAATTCAGCTAATAAGAGAAAGTCCTTTTCTCCACTTCCCGTTCTGCGTTCCCCCTGCAGCTGATACAGACCTTAGCTTGGTCTGGACTACATACAGTCGTGTTACACAAAAAACCCTCCAGTGACCGAGTAATTCCACATTAGGTTGCTTTGCATCTGGTCCACCAGTTCAGAACTGCCCCTGCGTTTGGCAATTTAGTGGAAAGAATGAAGCTAATTAAGGAAGGTTTAGTTAACAAATCAGAATAAGCAAGTTTCAGATTTTGAAACGGTGCTAAATTTTTGGTATCAAGATTGGTGTCCTTGCCTTGTCACAACTTAAAACCTTCAAACTTGCCCACTGCATTGGTGAGCACTGAACTAAGCCTCATCCCGCTAAACTCAGCTGAACTTTTCCAGAACGAGAGTTGATGTGCTGACAAAGAACACACAACACCAAGTTTATTATGTTTTAGTAAAAATATGTGATATTTGTACATAAAGTACAATTTGTAACTGGTATTACACGGTAGTGGGTTTTGCCGCACGTTTATAGGAACTCTCAAAGCTTTTTGACTACTTCAGCCAGCCCAAGACACATGCTAAAATTACCTCTTTATCTTAAGTGGCATTAGGAGGCAGGATTGTGAGTTAGCACCCAACACCCTGAGCTCTCACAAGTAGCTGATAACTACTTTTGCCAGGTCAGGAGCAGAAGAGCATGGACCACACTGAAGTTCTTGCTGGTCAATGCTGCTGGTAATGGAAGCCCAGCTAAAGTTATCCCGCCTCACTTCTGCTTCAGGGAGTGGGGCAACATGGTGCTTGAGACGTGAGGCTAGATGGAAGGCTTGTGTGTCTGCCCCTTTTGCCTGGGAGGTGCTTGATTGTGTGATAAGGAGTGTGGCAGACACCTGCAGTGAGCAACAAGGTCAGAGCTACTTTGGTCCCTCTCTGTCTGCTGGAGTCACTCATAACTCCCAGGACAGGTTAAACTGAGGTTTGATAAGGGGGATCTGGCCGTTACTACTGATAACCAGAGTCCACAGAACATAAAACTGCCAGTGGTTTGGTGTACTTGTGGCCTTTTGTCTTTTAACTTGAATTAATTCCATAAGAATCCTCTAAAACTGTCGGGCTCCCAACCATGACTTTGGTCTCGCTTATACAGATCTTTGCTCCCAGCGATGCCTGAACTTATACCTGGCACCACCTCTGCTGGCTGCCCTTCCCTCTGTAGGTTCCCACTGGACAGACTGTAGAGGTTTCCTCCTTCAGGGGCAAAAGCTTCTTCTGCTTCCCCAAAGACTGTATGACTTTCTCGTGAGTGCACATACACTTTGGTTATAGATGTGAAACTGGATATTCAGAGGAAGGTGTAAAAAACAGCACCTGCCTCTTCTTGCATCCCAAGTGGCAATTCCTCTTCCTCACATCTGGCTGTACCATTGTGTCTTTGGATGCTGACTACCTTCAAAACCAGTTCAGACGTGGACCCTCTCTCTTCCTCTCATGCCACTCAGAAGACCTTAAGAAGCCAAGTGCAGAACCCAGTTTTCCGAATCCACCGTGTGTGATAGTACTGCCGCCGTGCGGGTAGATCACAAAGCATGTTCCTCAAAGGTGGAACGTGAATGGCAGAATTGAGAATAGGGGCTGTCTATGACACTTGGTTATTTCAGTAAAAAAAACAGTCCACATCCCACCCTGAATGTGTGTCACTGACAGTTTTTTTAAATGATTTTATTCTTTTGTTAACACTAAAAATTAGGTTTTATCCTATAGAACTAACTCATTTTTGATGCCACATCATTCTGCTGAGTTTTCAGAAAAATGCAGTTCCCACTCCATCCTATAAAGAGTGCATGATATATGTGAAAAGGTGTGCATTTCCAGAAAACTTCTGCAACTGTTTTATCTTTATAATGTTGGAGTTCTTCCTGAATCTTTTGCTATGTTTCCACATGAAACTCTGAAACCGTCCTCAGAACCGTCCTTCTTAAAGCCCTGAAACCAAATACAAGGTGTTGGGGTGAATCCTTTATAATCCTTACTAATTTTTTTAAGTTTTGCACGTTTTGCTAAATCACTTTCACCAGGGAAGTTTATCCCTAAGGCTCTAATTACTTCAGAAAAGAAGTTTTGTGCTTCCTTTGAATGCATCCTGGAGAGGATTCTCCTCGATTTAACCACAGTAAAAGGTCTTCGCATACCACATACTCATTTCAAGTGACACGTGGCCGCCGAGCTATGTTTGGGGAACAGAGGACAAGCATTCCTGTTAAGTGCTCTTAATGCGCCCGGCTCTGTGCGTTGCAGCTGCTTCGAGCCGTTGCGCAAGTGTGCAGGACTCGACCCTCACTGGAGGATCATAGAATCATAGAATGGTTTAGGTTGGAAGGGACCTTGAAGATCATCGAGTTCCACCCCCCCTGCCATAGGCAGGGACACCTCCCACTAGACCAGGTTGCCCAAGGCCACATCCAGCCTGGCCTTGGATCACTAAGTTGTCTCCACGTTGGCTGGTCTTGCCCTTGTGCAACACGCTGTGCTGATCCCTGGAGACAGATGATTTCTGTCATACGTTAAAGCATATACGTGGATCCTTCCACCCGAGGACATGGACCAGGCGAGGGCACAGTCGGCCCTGGATGAAGTGCAATAGTGCTTTAAATCACGTTTTCCCTCCACCCATGCCTTGCTTCTGAGCTGGCAGTGCCAATATTATGCAAGCTACTTTCTTGGTTGCACTTATGAGAAAAAAAATCATTATTGTCTTTAAATGGGAAAGCAAATGAATAAATTTTTCAGACCTTTTCTTCCTTTCCCTGCGACATACCCGGTGCTGGAGCTTATCATAAGTTAACAGGAAATATATTTTAGGAAGCCTTTAATTAAAATCCTGGCAGCACATCATTGTAACTTTTTTTTTTCTGTAGCTCAATTCAATAAGATTTCTTGTACAGATAGGAATTTTTCTGGATAGTGACTACTTTTCGCCTTGGTAGATAAAGCCCTTGCAGAAGCAAATCCATGATATTGGGGCTTTTCTTCAAACATCAGATTTGCCTGATTGTCCCCTGAGATCAAAAGACAGATTTCCATTTAGAGTGGAACAGAGAGACTAACAGGCTTCTGAACTGATATTAAGTTAGAGGCAAAGAATTTGGGGAAGAGTGGGTGGTATGAATCTGTAGGTTTGTATTTCTCTGCATTTTTTTTTTTTTTTTTACTCAAGAAAGGTGTAACTCAAACAGCAATGGCACTTCAGATTTGGGATTTTTCTTTTTGTTTGTTTATTTTAATGAAAGCCACCAAGGGGCAGCAGATAGAAGCTGATCTCCTTGTTAAAATCTAAAAAAAACCCCAACAATCTGCTATTATTTTTGCTTTAAAGTTGCATTTGGGGTCCAGTGTTATCTTGCACAAGGAACTAAGCTTCAGGAATGAGGAAATCGCCCTCCCTAAAGAAGGGAAAGCAGATAACACACTGATGCTAAGGTCGATTAAACATTTGCCACCGAGGCAAATAAAGCTTTGCAACAACACATTTCCAAAGCCTATGGATGCACAGGCACACTTCTGTTCCTTCCGGCAGACAAGCATTTGCTCTTGATGTAGATGGCAGACTGTATTTTACTACTTCCCCCTCATGTCATTATGTAATTTACTTTTTAATCTGACGTGAGGAAATTGGTGCTTCTGGAGTGCATGTGGCTCCGACTACTATGGAATATTGCCACTTTACCGGGCGGCTGTTAAGTGTTTCTGCGTCACTCCGATGTTTCAGTAGTTTCGGTGGACATTTGCATTTTCTTGCTGAAGTCCTGGGAGCCCGTTAAGCTTTAAGCAGACCCGGAGCAGTTAGACGAGAATGGGAATAATCTCTTACACCGCAAATTGACTTCCCTCTTTGTAGCCCTAGACACTGTTTCCAGCTGCTTTCAGTCTTTTAAATCCTTGAAAGCTTTCCTAATCCTCATGTAGGCAGCCTTTATGCGCTCCACCTCCCCTCCCCTTCCTCCTGATTGGCGAGGCTATTTCATGGCCCAATTCAGCCAACTACTACATCCCTGGGCTGCGGTTTGAAATAAGAGCCAGGCGGACAGTTGCCTCCCCGCTCCTGACTTTTAATAGGTTGGGGAAGGAAGGTTGGGAAACTTGACATTGTCTTAAGAAGAGTCCCCCCAGCAAAGGATAAAAAGGGGGGTGGGAGAAAAAAAAAATAGGGAAGAGGGGACGGGAGGGGGGGAAAACTTGCTTACATAGAATCATAGAATCGTTTAGGTTGGAAAA
>VUYV01000255.1:0-118711 GCA_008711295.1 Anarhynchus alexandrinus | reverse complement strand
ACCCTACCCTCCCTCCCCCTCCGAAAGAGGAGGAGATGGAGGGAGGGAGACATTCCATCCTAAAAAGAGGTGCAGGCACAGGCGGGCTTATTCTTGCAGAGCCCGGCCCGGCCCCGTAGGTGTCTGCCTCTCTCCCTCCCTCCCTCCCTCCCTCTCTNTGAAGGCATCCGCGCCGGCAGCTCCCGCCCTCCCCTCCCGGCCCCGCCGTGCCCCCCCCCCCCCCGGTGCTGCGGGCGGGGAGCGGCCGCTGAAGCGCTGCCAGAGTTTGTTTAAACACCTGCCTGGGAGTGCGGTTTCCCGCCCCCCCCCCGCCCCGGGCCAAGCCAACAATTCAGGAGTATTTTCTCCGGGTTTGGTTGGTTTGTCGCGCACAAATATTTTCCCTTTGGCAGGGGCGGTCTGGGCGCGCTGCTGAGGCCCGAGGGACAAAATCCAGGGAGATGGAAGTCAAGGAGGGGGGCAGACCGCCTCCCCCCAGCCCCAGCAGCAGACTTCACCCTTTAGTGGGACCTGGAGATTGTGATGATTGTGATGAGCTATGAACCAACCGGACAAAATGTTTAGGAAATCCATTCCAGCGGCCACTTAGGAGCGGGAAAGGCGTGTGCAGCTGGAGCCCTCGCTCCTGCTTCTAGTTTCAAATTGTTATGGGAAGGAGGAATATGCAGAAGGTGACCTTTCTGTTGGCCCTCTTATGGTCCTCCTATTCCCAGTAACAGAGAGCTTGTCTTACCTACTCTTCCACCTTGCAATCCTCTCTCCCTACCTGTCCTGTGGCTTTTCCCTGCCCTTCCCTGCTGCTCCCTTCCCCATCCCCACACCAGCCGGCTATAAGGCAGTGAGGGGGTGGGTTAACTCCTTCCTCTTATCAGGCTCTGGGAGTGAGTGCTCCTGCTTTGAGAGGCTCTCGGTGGGAGCTATTGCTTAATTTGGGGGCGCAGAGTTAACCCCCAAGCAGGTAGTGTGTTTTGGATGTTGGAATGGAACGGTGTATTACGCTGATGACTGCTCTGGCCCAAGGGCAGCCCGCAGGTACTGAACAATAGCACACAGCAAGACAGATGCGCTAATTTCCCCGATAGAAGTGCAGGAATTCCTGGAGAAATGTAATATGCAGCCTGTCGAGGTGATAAGATCCAACCTGCTTTACCAGGCCTATAGTCCCTAGCGGGCAACGGGTTGGTGTAAATATTGCATTGAGAGCTGTAAATGAGACTGTATAAAGAAGCAGTCATTTTTTGGTGAGAGTTGAAAACCTCAGCCAGAAGTGGCTCCTTGCTGTCCGATTGAATGACCTCACATTTAAGCTCCAGTAACCAAAATGGGAAAATTTCTATCTTATCGCTGTGCATGTGACATCTGGGAAAGTACAGTGGTCACCGTCACCACTGTCACCGGTCACCACTGTAAGTGGTCACAGGTACAGTTTAAGCATCCACAGGAAATATACCCATTTGGGTGTGCTAGCGTGCTATAAGACTTGTGTTAGGAAGCAGAAATGCGATTTTTTAAAGGTATCAAGTGTGGTTGCAAGACGCAAAAAACAACTAACCTGACCAAAAAAAAAAATCCTTTGCAGGTAACACATTTTCTGCTTTGTAGAGTACTCGATTCAGTTTATTACTTCAAAATAAATTTGTAAGTAAGGAAACCTGCAAGTGATACAAACTCCTGAGAAGATGCTCAGCCTTGCTGTGGTTGAGCAGCAGTTTCGTGTGGCTGGACACAGTCGTGTGGCTGGATTCCCTGAGTTTGCTGCAGAACTGGAGAGGGCACTGTGGGCTCTGTTTTAAGTTCCCTAAGCCTACTTCACAGAAAATTAAATGTTTGATGAATTTTCGTACTTCATTTTCACTCACTTTCGCCCACAACATATCCCTGAAGTGCAGCTCGTGGGAGTGTCATTGACAGCAAATGCAACTCCTTATTTTGGCCTCTTTCTATTGAAGTCCCATTGACTTGGATCAAGGCAGACTTAAGCCCTTCGTCACGTTAAGAGGTTCAACAAAATGACTGTTAACTGACAGGCCACCTAAAAATGAAAAACTGTGTTTCTGAGGCACATAAAGCCATTACAGTTACTTATCAGGACTGGAGTCATATAGCTTTTAGCGTGCATATAATTCACCAAGTGAATAAATGCTGCATGCAATTTCAGTGCAGCACACATGCAACATTCAAAATCATCCCTTTTCCTTACAGCTGTTTAAGTTCTTAGCATGTGTTTCTTATTTCCTATTTTCTTTTGCATACCTTTTAAAATTCTTAACGGGTTCCTCAGTAGAAAAGCTGTATTCTTATCCTGGAAGTGCCGTAATCCTTAGCCTCGCTTTAGGAAATTCTCTTTTAAAGTTCATCCCGGGACGTTTTGTTGTTTGTTTGGTCTGTAAGGGAAGAATGAGCATCTCGGAGAATGCTGCTTTTTTTGTGTGTGTGTGTACTGCGCGGAATAAAGAAAACAAGTGTACAGAGTCCGCAGGCTGGGAGTGTATCAGTTAATTAGCGGCTGGACATTGCTCGGTAGGAAGCCTGGCGAGGTTTTTTGTGCGTGTGTGTATGTGTGTTGTCTGCTCCCTTTGATCACTTGTGTGGTAAATAGACATGCAGGGTAGCTATAGCAACATGTGCTGTAGGTTGGTGGGAACAGAGGGGACAGGATCCCCGGACAAAGGGTAGTTTGTTAGAGTGGTTGGTTCTGATTAGAAAAAGGTGGCACCAATCAGGGCATTTAAAACCATCAGTTTTGCAAAACGCAAATGGATGTTATCGGTTTCAAAGTGACGTTTGTTTCTGTAGCTCTGAAAGAGCAGATCGTAGGGAAGATTGGGGAGGAAGGGGGAGGGATAATAAAAAGCAGAAGCAAACCCCCATAACACTTCTGAATGTAAAAATGTTCATGCTGGATGTGCTTTTTCTGGTGTTGCTGCACCGCCTGTGCATTTTGCAAGAAAGCGTTTGTAGACTCCAAATTACCATAGATGATGCTACAGGTAGTAGTGTTTTTAAGTGATGCTTTAGAGATGCAATGACGATGATCTGATGTTATGTAGTACATCTGATCCCTTACCTTTCTCTAATTTCTGAAAGTCCTGTGTATGATTTGCGATCAAAAGATACCGTACCTATTTCAGCAGCCTACCTGTAGAGGTCAGACTTGAAGTTCTCAAAATCTTCACTTGATGATAGAATTTCAACCTAAAGCTAAAGCTATAGAAATACAAAACCAGCCATAGCCACTTTCCTCATTAACTTTATGTGGAATACTCTTAAAATAATGTTGGTTTGTCAGTGTCGGGCTATTAAGTAACACAGCATTCTGCATTGACGGCAGCCTGAAATGCATCGAAATTCAGCCTCGTCTCGCATCTTGAACAGAGCCCAGCCCAAAGCTTTTATTAGCCTCTGAATTATTTAGATGTGTATCTCCCTTTCTCTGATCCCCACCAGGCCTCCTACCTTTGATGAGATCTGGCTCCGGCTCTCTGCCTCCCGCCTGCCCGGCACTGCTGGGCTGGCTGCCGGCTTCCCACCGCTGCCCAGTCCCAGGGCTTCCCCGCTGGGGAGGGACTGGGAGGCAGGCAGCGGCACGGAGGGCTGCCACAGCTGCTGAGCTCTGCAAAAAGTTGTCAGACCTCAGAGTCCCTCCGCAGAGTAGCACCAGAGGTAAGGGGTCTGCTGGAGCCTGGGGTCGAGGGACACGAACTGCCGGGAATGAGGAGCTCGTGGTGGTGAATGCTGAGGGGATTCGCTGAAGCTCAGTAAATGCTTCAGCGTTTGGAGGAACAATTTGGTTTGGCTGTGGGTGAAGACTGAGCTGAGAGAAAGGAGCAGACCTGTATTCGCGTACAACCATGTGAATAGCCTTTGGAACGCGCGCCGGAGTTTGTTTGAACTAAATTTCAGCCTTCTTAGGGTACTCCATTCTTCAGCCTGTTCTTGGGTTCAAAGTCTTTTATTATAGTCGTGCAGCTTAGAGCTTGTAATGCTTTAGCAAGCTGTAAGGAATTACTGTATATCCCCAAGATCCCTGGCTTGCAGTGCAGAATCCACCCTGTCTGTCTGAAAGCTGGGAAAGGCGCTAAAGGGTAGGAAGCTGATTTTGATCTCTTTTCTAAACAATAAAAATAGCTCTTAATTCCTTAAAATTCTTTCCTATTTGCTGTCGTGTCATGGTTGTTTATCATTATTATTTATATCTTCCCAGGGGGATGTGGGAGGACAAAAAAAGCTGGCAAATAGGCGATGTTTGTTTGGCCCTGAAGTATGATAAAACTTTTTTGATTGCATAAGTGTTGAGATAGCCGGGTGCAAGAACAATTTTGAGATAGTGGAACAAATAAAAGAGAGTCCAGGCTTTTACTCGTGGCTTAGTGGGACAGTGAATGAGGAGATCCACGGGGCTGATAGGATTTTTCATTGTAGTGTGATAGACTGCAAGGAAAATATTTAGGGAGGGGTATTTCATCGCCCCAGAAAGGAGCTGGTGACACCCTGTGACAGTTGCTCCACATTTTGGGGCAGGGAGGCCGACGTGTTTCTCATGCCTGGGGCGGCGCTGACAGCTTCCCATCACGCTGCACCCTGGCCGCCTTCTGCTGCCCGGGCACCTGCGGGCCCACGGCATCGCCCGCCGCCTCCCTTCGGCACCCCTGCGTCCCGAGCAGGTGCCCATGACTAATGGCATTAACTTGGCTCTTTGGGTCTGCAGGTATTTAATTACTGAACAGCTGCAGCAGGAGCTCTGAGAGACCCCTCCCCCCACCCCGAGCGGTAGGTTGGACCATTTGTGATGCGGGTGAGCCGATGCACTACTTAGACTCAGGTGAAGAGAGAGCTTGCTCGGATGAGACCCCCCACCCTACCTCGAGACCATGTCTGGGATCTCCATCTCTGTTTTCTTATCAGAAAATTTATTCTGAGCATTAGCTGAGGCTGGTGCTTTCTTCCAAAAAATATGGAGAAATCAGTATTTTATCGCAAAATGGTTCTCAAAAACAAATCTTGTTTTTTCAGTAGTTGGCCATATGGAAACACGATCCCTCTTTTTTTTTGGTTTTTTTTTTTTGGTTGGTTGGTTTGGTTTGTGTATTGGCTTTTTTTTTCCTGAGGGGTAAATGGAGACATAAAAAAAGAAGAAGAAAACAAAAGAGAAACACTACACGTTTACACATATATGTACATACACACACACATATATATATATAATTGGAGTTGCCGAATCCAGCAACTCCATCATAAGAACAGCCAGCATCCCAGTTTCAAGGTACCCTTCATCACCAAGCAATCATCAAAAGCATTGGAAGGGGCTTTATCAGTGGAACATACTGGGTTTTTCCCCCTAAGATTATGCCCTGATTGCAAAATCTCTGTGTATTCTACAGGAAGGTGTAAACTCTGTTGGCAACTTCTGCTTTGTGGACCACCAAGGTCTGCCTCTGTTTCCTGCCTCAGCTGCTTTCCTCCTTCCTGACCAGCCCCAGCTCCGTGGGAAGCTGGGGCCTCAAGCTCTCAGCCTGGTCTCTGGTCCCACCTCAGCTCTGGAGGCAGGGATACAGGCAGGGATACAGGCAGATATGGCTCTCGCTCCTCGTGTTTCTGCTCTTGTGGGAGCCATGAGAGGCTGTGGGTGGAAACCCGCACAACTCTGTCTATAGTCTGACTGAAAAATACATGCGCTGTAAATCTGACGTGCAGAGGAACAAGAGTAGGGGAAGGGAAGGCTGCCCTCAGCAAGGGAAGGACAGTCCCTTTCAGAGCACAGCGTATGGACAAAGCGCTTCGGCAGGGGCACGTGATGGCCAAGCACTGAGCAGATTTGTCCATGTGATGCTCAGGAGAGTGTATATATGTGCCAGGGTTCTGCCTTGTGTTAAGTGGCATCAAAATTAGCATGTGCTTTGCTCACTGACGGATGTCAGCTATATGGACCTGTTTTTTGACAAATAATATGCAACTTAAGAAGCTTAGATTTTGACCGATATGCAAAGTTACGCTATTCCACCAGCCTTAGTAGCACCCATTGAAACAAGTGACCACAAAGAGTTAATGACTTCGTTTCTAACTGGATAACCTCAGAAGTATAGTTGAGGCAAAGATTTCAAACTGGGAGTTAAGCAGTTCAAAAGTGCACTATATTGTTTTGGTCTAATTAACACAACATGGTGATAAGACATTAAAGCAGAGTGACAACACTATACATTGATAACAGGGGACATTAATGCCTGCAGACACAGTCTACATTGTAAAAATCTGAAAAAAAAAGGCTTATTATGTTAGATAGGTCAATGTGATTTGACCTAGTTTTGCTTTGCTGCTTGGAAATTATGTCAGTATTCATTATGTCATCTCCTTGGATGAGCAATTTAAGATCCTTTTTGCATTGCAGTGTTGTCCTAATATTTTATATATATTTACTTTGTAAAAGGATCCTTCAGGCTAATTCTAGAGATGTGGGAAAAACTGATACAAACCAAAACCTCCTGAAACTGGCTTCACTTTTATGTTTGTCCTCTGTGCAGCAAAAAGGAGTGAATTTAGTTACAGCAAAATTGTAGTTAAAAATTCTGAAAAGTATCTTGTCCCTTTTGCATGTAAAGCTGATTAAAGTTAATGAATAAAGAATGACTGGGGTAACTCATGTAGCCATGTACGCCTTTCCTGTGTTGGTTATTCATCTCTGTAAAATAGCATTTTTAACTTTACCTGGATGCTTATGTGAAATAGAGTGGTTTGAAGGAATCATGCCATATACTTTCCTTGTGAAATGTAAGGTCTCATTTGAAGTCATCAGCATTTATCTTGGAAAAGCTGAGATTGTTTTTTTAGTCTTCGACAAAACAAAATCAACAAAATCATGAGGACTTTCTTTCATATTTAGGTTTACGCTGTTTTTTTACCTCTCCTACCATCTGGACTTGTAAGGCAAGACTTTTTGTTTGCCAGGACTCAAATTGTGGTACATCGGGGAACAACTAGAGGATTAAATGCTACCGTTCTTTGCTCTAATGGAAAAATAATCTGTTGCTGTTATATCTGATTACAGTATTTTGCTAAGTATTAAGTGTTAAGCAAAGGAAAGCTCCATCTCTTCCTTAGCTTTACCTGTTCACCCACAGCCATGCCCCTTACTGGTGTGTAACCAATGTAGGGTATTGCAAGGTGGCACCTTTTGCTTCTTAGCCTTGCTTGGCCCAAAATGGGCAGCTCTGAAGCCTGATTTTGCTTCTGCTGAAGTCAGTGGGATTGGGGAGGTGGGATGGAATCCTCCTTCAAAATACTGTGTTGTTGTAGTTATTTGAGAAGAATGTGAGTAAATTCGCACCCTTGTGACAAAAGCTGAACGTATCAGTTGATAGTGTGAGAGCGAAACCAGGCTTTCCTTCCTGATTTTTTTTACATTTTTTATTTTCGTTCATGTTTTCTTGAATAATAAGAAATTTGATTTTGAGTTTCAGCATGAGCTTATTCCTTTCAGTGTTGAAATATTTTAGAGGTAAGAGCTGTACACGTTCCTGACCATTTCTTCACAAATGCATCTGCTCTTCAAAAGGTCCTGCTTACTCAGATTTTTCAGCTCCATTAAAAATTAAAATTGTAATAGCTATACTTCAGAGGCAAATGCGCTTACATCCCTTGTTAACCAGCTTAATTGGAACAAAAGCCCGATAAGAATGAGCGTTTAGAGGTGTCTCTTCTGTGCTATAACATTTGCTCTTGATCCCTAATTAAGCCTTGTTCCTGAAGGTTAAAAAAATCCTCCCATAATATAACTCTCCTTGAACGTCTTGACTGCAAAAGAAACTGTCATGGGAGAAGTCTGCTGTTGCTTCCCCTGCTCCTCCTCCCTTTAAAAAGAACTAAAGTGTAAACTGCTTATGAAAGATTAGCGATGACTGGAAATAAATATCACGTATCCCTAGAGTAGTAGAAGCCTCATGCTTGAGGGAGAAGATGATTGTGGACTGACAACGCTATTGATATAACTAGCAAGACTGTGCACGGATAGAGATTCACAGAAAGTTCTGATTGGACTCTGGAGATTATCTGGTCCAACCTTCTCTTCAACACAGGTCGATACATCAACTTATTCAATCTTGAGGATTTCCAGCACATGAGAGTGCACCACTTCCCTGGGCAGCCTCTTCCAATCTCCAGCTGCTCTCATGGGGAAGAATTTTTTTTTTTTAATATATCCAGACAGAATTTCCCTCAAAGCAGCTCGTGCCCACTGCCTCTCGTCCTTGTGAAGGGAGTAGCTCCATTTCCTCTGTAACTAACTTCTAAGATATTCAAGAACTGTGATTAGATCCCCCTTGAGCCTTCTCGTCTCCAGGCTGAGCAAACCTGGTTCCTCCAACCTATCTTCATATGTCAAGTTCTCCAATTCCCTAATAATCCTGGTGGTGTCCGTTGGATCCTTCCCAACTTCTCCAACTGAGGGGACCAAAACCTGTCACAGTATTCCAGGTGTGGCCTCATAAGTGCCAGGGTTACTGAAATAGCCATATTCCTTGATTTACTGACTGTACTTTTGCTGGTGCAGCCCAGGAGACTGCTGGCCACCTTCCCTGCCAGGGCACACCACTGGCTCCCATTTAGCTTGCTGCCTGCCACCATCCCCAGGTACCTTTCAGCAGAGCTGTTCCTCAGCCCATCAGTCCCCAGCTTGTGCTCTGCTTGGGATTACTTCTTTCCAGGTGCAGGACATTACATTTATCTTTGTTAAAGCTGCGTTGAGAAAGTTACTTTACAGCCTCCAAGAGAGGCTTCCTGGCCAACATAACATAAGAAATAAAGAAAGAAAAAAAAAAAAGGCAAAACAAAACCAAACCTTTAGCTTGGTCTTATTGTATGATTGCCCACAAAAGGCTTTAGTTGTTTCTCAAGCATCATCTGTCTTTCTGAACAAAAAATCCTGGGGTATTAGATCATGGATCTTGTCTAATTTCTCTATTTCCATGATTTTTACTATTGTCTGTTTCTATGAATTTATACCTTAAATATTGTAGAGGAGTTAGCTTTCAGAAGACAGATTGTGTCATTGTGGTCTAGAAAATCTGGAAACTGTTACTGGAGAAAAGAGGTTTGTGGAGAAATGCACTTTATTTCCCTGTTTGTCTTGAGCTGATGAGGTAGGTATGCCCCAAGAGAGGCTAATCGCCAGTGGTGCTCATTGTTTCCCTGAGGTTCCCTTGAGTTTTCAGACTAATTGTAGTATATTCTCCCCAGTCCAGTGATTTTTTTTTACCTCTTTGGATTGAGCCTTGCTGCCCTGACCCTGTCCCTGCTCTAGGATTTCTGTTACTGCCTCCTCACTTCCCTGTCCCCAGTTTTTCAGCTTCTGTCTTTAACCTCCTGCTCCTTTCCCAGGCATCTGGACAACACTAGAGCTCACAGAACTGTAGCGTAAACCCAGAGGGAAGAGAGGGGTCTTGAAGAAAGAGGGGAGATGCCATCTCAATCCCTCTCCTTTTTGAATGTGCTTTTAACCTCATCAGGGAGGTAGGCTTTGCCAACCTGGAACTCCTGTCCAGGTCAGTGTGCAGCTGGAAATTTGAGTATGACAAAGAAGAAAACTGGTAGCACTTTTTTAATCTTCTCTTCCCTTCTTTCTATCATTGAACTAGAATTGGAAATTTTCCTTGAAAATCCTAAGCTTGAAAACAGTTTTGAGTCTTTCCAAACATCTTTTGGCCGATGTTTGTGCCATTGGTTGGTGCTACCCCAGGGAAAGACTAAATGGGTTTGCCTTTTTGAGGTGCTTGAGAAGAGGTAAAGGAAGGGGAAGAGGAAGAGAAAGAAAGGGGCTGCTCTGGCTGTTTGTGTTCTGTTCCTATATAACAACAGGGAAAGCAGCTCTCTATTTTTCTTGACAGCAGTACATTTTAAAATACCAGGGCACATTCCTGAGACTAGACTAGGTTACTCAGAAAATAAAGTACAGAAGAGAGGGACAGAGAGAGGCCCAGAGGGAAAACAACTATGTGGGAGAGGAGACCAGGAGGAGCCTGCAGAGAAGGAAAAGATTACCAGACTGACTTCTTAAAATTGCATGAGGAAAGCTGAGGAATGAGCCTTTATACGAAAATTGTGAATGAAACTTGTTTGAAAGCCTTGAGGATGAAAATAGGAATTTCGGTGCTACAGAATCAGCAGTTGCCCTGGTAAGCACAGGCGCAAGAGAGAGGAATAGTTCATAAACTTCAAGAGCTTGGAGGCAAGAGAAGGAAGGCAGCAGACAGAAAGGTAAGGAGAAGAAGACCTCGAAGGCATACAAAGGAGTTAAACACTCACAACAGCCATTCTAGCTTCCCATTCTTTCTCCATTAAACTGTCTGTCCTATCTCTTCTTGAAAGTACAGTTCCTGATGGTACCTGTCCTTTACAGGCTCCTTTCCTTTGCAGTGCAAAGGTATAATGGGGTCATCAGTGGAGTTTTGTTTTACAAATTCTCTGGACAGCTAGCAAGCTCTTCTTTCTAATGGGTTTTAAAAAGACACTGAAATATTCTGGGGTGTTGGGTTTTTAAAAGCAGCTAAAATATAAGGCTTAGTTTTCTGATCAAACTCCAAGATTTTTGGCTTTTTCAATCTTGAGGTCATTACGTAATGTGTAAATAAACATGTTATACCAAGTGCTGAAGCCTTGCGTGTGAGGGCTGGAGGTATAAATAATCAGTTAAAAGTCAAATGTACCAATAGCTTTTTGCATCTTCATTTCTGAAATTTGTGAGGCAGACTTATGGGGCAGCATCAATGTAAAAAATTCCGGGAATTTTTTTTATCATAAGGTACTGTTAAAAATGGCTTCATCTCGATTATAAGACCCTTACTCCTGATGATCTCATAGCTCTTCTACGGTGTGAAGAAAGGCTTACCCTGCAAAAGTGACAATGTGGCTTTTAAGAGACAGAAAAACAAACTTATATTACTTTATTTTGCAAATGCATGAAAATCCTTACTCCCCAAAACTAAACTTTTCCCACATGATACCATGATTGCAGTTTTATGGGAAAAGCTAGTTTTCATGATGAAGTCATTTGATGTTTCGATATGTCTTCCTAGTGAGAAGTACTGTGAAAGATACGACACCAGTTAGAAGCTTGTGTGATAGGGACAAATGTTGTACAATGCCGTACTTCGGGCCAGGCGTAAGTTCAGCTTTTAGAGTTGAAAGGTGACTGCCTTAGTTAATTTTCCCAGCTTTGGACTGTTTCATTTGAAAGTGCTGTGCAAAGACTTATCCATTGGAGATTTAAAGAATACGCGTTAATGTGCTTTGCTGTGCAGATATACACTAAGTGGTATTAGGATGGCATATGCACTGCAGCGAATCAAGCAAGCTCGGGGATTTAGTAATATTTACAGTAGACGTTTGTTTACTTACTCTGTGCTCTTTCTTGTGTAGGGTGGAAAGGTTACACATGTCTTCAGGTGATAATGGACAAATTATTTAATTAATGGGGGGGGGGGGTTGCTCCAAATCAGAAGGTCAAGAATCTTTGCCTAGTGTGTGGGAAAGAATGATCCTCAGAGTGATTAACACCCAGAGGAAATTTCTCGGAGTTTATTTTGGCTGGTCTATAGTTGATAACTCCCTTGGCTAATGGCGTGCCCGGCTCCACGTCAATCACCATTTGCAGAGCTTAACTCTGAATAGCAGTTATTGGTCACATATGTTGGCCTGTCAGCTCTCGTTTCAGAAACAGGATGCAAGATGGCACATGGGTAAACTGTAGTAATTTGGGGGTTTTGTTCCTATTTTGTTGTTGCTGTTGAAAGACTGGGATTTTTAAAAAAAGGAAATATAGGAAGGCTCTTGGTGAAAGTCTGCTTATATGAAGTAAGAGAGTCTCCATGCCACACTTTGTTTTGCAGGCAGGAGAAGTTTGAGAGAGGGAGAGGTGAGGAGAATGGGAATAACCAAACAAAAGTCCATGGCTGTTGTCACTTGTGCCCTCGGCTGACAAGCTGTATAAGAAGGCTCTAATGATCTTAAAGATTGCATACGGATAAAAATGATGACCTAACATCATACCTTTGGTTGGTGATGATACGCGCTGTTGGCTTGACTTGTTTCCATAGAGTTGGAGGAGAGGATGCTTTTTGTGTCAGTAGTGTCAGTAGAGCGTTTGCTGACGTGTGGCCCAGGGCAGCTATGGCTTTGTGGTGCACTGCTGCTAAGAGAGTTGCAAGAACAGCAAATCCACAGCCGCTAGCTGAAATGAACTGTTAATCAGGAAGGGGAGTTGGACAATGACATACCGGAGAGCCTTTGGAACGTTTTGTCACGTCTTGGTCTTATCTGGAAAAAGGAGATTATAATAGTGACTGAAAGTTGTTTTGAAGTTTACTTGCAGTTTTACTTACAAAGAGCAGTAAGAATTGGTGATACTGATGATTTAAGATGGCATAGGAGACAGGTCCTTACCATAGGGTTGAAATGCATACTGTGTCTTTGTGGAATATGCTTCTCTTAAAATGGTACCCTCTTCCCCAGCAATATCAAATCTTTGTTCTCTCTACACCTCTCAGGAAAAAATCCTTCCAAACCAATCAGCCTATTAAAACTGTTTCATTTTTCAGATGACAGAACCCCAAATAAGGCTAAGTTATTCTGTTCTGGGATGTATCTGGACTGAACAATTCTTTTCTTCACCTTGACTATATTAAAGCACTAAATATTCTATTCTACACACTATATGTAAAACAAAACTATTTTTATTTAATAAATGGCAAAATTAATTGAAATAATTCTTTTTTACTTATTCCTTAAAACATTTCATAGAAGTTGACATACTCCTGTAAAATGTGTATATTTTGATGAAACTGAACTGAGACAACAGGGAGCTGTTCTATCAAAAAAAATTTGATCTATTCCTGTGATCTGTGCATGCGACTGAAATACTCATGGGAGTTAAAATATCTGGTGAAAGAGGACGTGAAGAATTCACGTGAATTTTTAAAAACATAATTTCATTGTGAAATTTTGTTTCAGACCAGATGATATAGAAGAGACTGTATGAAATATTTTAATTTTATTAAAAAGAATATTATTTGTGTTTCATTGTCAATGAGCAAGTCTCCAGTAGTCAGAAGTGCTTAATCTGATCTGTTCTCCTGACCCCAGTAATAACAAAATTGGTGTTTTTTATAATCACAGGATTACTATTATATTTTAACTATTGTGGAGGAGAAAAAGTCATCATATGGTGGATAAACATCCTTCACCTAGACTACAGTGAGGAGCTTGCTAGCTACCTTAAAGTAAACATCGCAGGTACCTTGGTTCTTCATAGGCTTTCATAACAAGATAACCAACATGTTTATTATTTTAATTCTTCCTCCCTTGCCACACTTCTGTGCAGACAGTCATGCACATACCTTTTGAAGAAGTGAAGAAAAAAGGCTTTAAAGGTTGCATGAGGCATCAACACGGGCTATGTTCAGATATCATTCAGCGATTGACCTGAAGCAGAAACTAATGCAAAATTAAGTAGTGATCTGTAGATAAGAACAGATAGATGTTCTGTATCTGTAGATAAGGGACTGATTCCAATCTCTAGTATAGTTGCTTAAATATAATTCCATCAATGATGTGCCAGTAGTTCAGAAGGGACTGAAAGAAAGAACATCCATTCTCCAAACCCTGATTATACAAGTAATGAAATGAGTCATGATATCTCATAAAATATTTAAGGGAGATGGTATAAAAGATCAAAAGCCATAAAAGCCTTTAGAATGACTCAGAATAAGGCAGATAAATTGCTGGTGTCCTCGCACTAGCAGGAAATTCTTTGGGGGAAATTGCAAATGATACTAGGAAGTGGAACATGCCCATACTAAGAAGGGCTGCTCCACAAAATATACTGTAAATCCCCCAAATCTGACCTAGGGAATTTCTGTCCAGACTTTATTATCAGTTTAACTTCGAGCATATAAGATATGTTGACCATATTTTCCAAATATTTTCCAAATACTCAGAACATTTCACTTCAGTGGATGAAATAACTCACAGATGTTATACTATGCCACAGTTTGGCTGTGGTTTAAAGCATCATGTTAAATGTTTGGTACATGGTTTGTATTTTTAATATTTTGCAGGTTTATCTTTATCTTTTAAATGCAAATATACTGAGACAGGAAGCCTGGACAGGAAGCTCTGTTGCAATACCATGTCTCCATATGTCCGTGCTGTAACTGAGGAGTTACTTATTCATCTCGTTTGGGTGGTGACCCCTAACTCTCCCAAGCTAAAGACATAGGCACAGGTATGAAGTAGGTCCCCACTTCTACTATCATGTCAGCCAATATACATCCCATATCCACCTCAGGTGGAGGATGTAGATTAAATCAGTTTACGCTGCTAGTTCTCTACTACTTGTCTGTATTTCCCTTCAAGTGCCCAGAGGGTGGGGGAAGGCTTCCTGCAGTTGCATGGAAAGCATCATGGAGAGGTTCAGCTGCAGCTGGAGGAACCACAGGAATTGCCCCAAGAAATCTGAGTAACCGACACAGGAACTTCAGTGACCAAATCTGGGGCTTATTACTTATATCAAAGAAGAGAGGAGATACATAAAAGAGGACCTGCAGAATCAGGCCTTTCCCAACAAAACCTTGCATAACTAATCTGTATTATCTGTGCTATCTATCTTCAAACTGTTTATGAAATGACATGCAAAGCTGCAGCCTCTCGGTGTTATGTGGGATGCTCGCTTTAACTTAAGGAAGAAAAGTGGTGCTAAGGCTTTAAATAGATTGTGGTGAGAAATATTTTTTCTAAACATGGGTTTGATCTAGGCAGAACAATACAGAATAATGGAAATAATATTGAGCATTGCTGCTGTCAGAGAAGTCGGGCTTAGTGAAGGAGTGGTGTGTTAATGTTTAGATAAGGTCTAATACAGCATCAGGGAACAGGGTGGGGGAAAGGCATCTCCAGTAGGTTTGGGATTTCTAAGAAAACAATAAAAAATTCATGCTAGCCTTAAATCCAACAGTACTCTTACTTTGCGGTGTTTGCCTCTCTTCTTTATGAAAAAAGATTAAAATGGAAATGTTTGTTTTTAAGACAAAAGTCTGTGCTGCCTGTAAAAGGCATACCTTTTAAAACTAACTTCAACAGGAAATCAAAATGTGGTATTCTGTAGGTTTAAAAGAATCCATTTAGTAAGCATTTGCATATAATTAAACGTTTACAAGAAATTCAGTGACTCGTTTGATACACTTGAGGGAAGGGATGCCATCCAGAAAGGCCTTGACAGGCTTGAGTGGGCCCATGTGAACCTCATGAAATTCAACAAGGCCAAGTGCAAGGTCTTGCATCTGGGTCAGGGCAATCCCAAGCACAAATACAGAGTAGGGGGTGAACAGATTGATGTCAGCCTTGAGGAGAGCGACTTGGGGATACTGGGGGATGGAAAATTGGGTATGAGCCAGCAATGTGTGCTCGCAGCCCAGAAAGCCCATCATATCCTGGGCTGAATCAAAAGAACTGTGTCCAGCAGGTCGAGGGAGGTGAGTCTGCCCCTCTACTCCGCTCTGGTGAGACCCCACCTGGAGTGCTGCGTCCAACTCTGCAGTCCCGAGTACAAGAAAGCCAGGGACCTGTTGGAGTAAGTCCAGAGGAGGGCCATGAGGATGATCAGAGGGATGAAACACCTCGAGAAACCTCTGGGGAGACTTCGGTTGTGGCCTTTCAATACTTAATGGGGGCTAATAAGAAAGATGAAGAGAGAGTTTTTACCAGGTCCTGTATGGACAGAACAAGAGGTGATGGTTTTAAACTGAAAGAAGGTAGACTTAGGTTCGATATAAGGAAGACTTTTTTTTTTTTTTTTACAGTGAGGGTGGTGAGATGTGAACAGGTTGCCCAGAGAAGTTGTGGATGCTCCATCATTAGAAGTGTTCAAGGTCAGGCTGGATGGGGCTTTAAGCAACCTGGTCTAGTGATGTCTCTGCCCACAGCAGGGGTGTGGACTAGATGATCTTTGAAGGTCTTTCCAACCCAAATCATTCTATGATTTTTTTTTTTCTATTTGTTTATTTTGGTCCTTTTTTAGGCAATATTATGAGATGCCCTCTTTTAATAAGCCATTCTAATCTCAATTAAACCATGCATGATTGCATTCCAGGAAGTGTACTAATTTAACTGGAAATATTCTGGACATACTGCACTGGGAGTCATCTGACAAAATAGACACTGACAATGGGACATCTATATCTTAGCCCATTTGCTCCAGGCTTCTTTTACAGTCCATGGATATAGGTACTTCCAGGACAGGATTCTTTTTTGCACTAAAGCCATCTAAAAAGATAAATTGCTTCCTTGGAATGCTTATTGAGTGTAAAAGGATCCCAGGATTAGTAAGATCTAGTCATCTGTAGGCTTCTATGTCATGGATACCTCTACTTCATCAGATGAACTGGAAGGCAGTATCATTTAGGGTGGGCTTTGTTTTCCCTGATACCTGTTATACCCCATTCAGGGATGGCTGTATAAGACATGCAGAAAAATCTTGGTTTATGTTGTTTTTCTGACCTGAATTTAGGTGAGATGAGTTTCAGTCTTTATGGAGGATGTGACCAACTGAGGTTAGCAGAATGGTACTACAGTTTCCTAGCAGCCAGGGAATGATTTGTTCAGCAGAACTCATGCTACAGTTTATTTTACATGCTACTGTATGATATTTAGTCACAGTGAACTGAGCATGGGCACAAACTGACAACTTAATTTCAAAAATGTTGACTTCAGAAACATTTCTCTCATTCAGAATGGTAGTATGGCTGACAGCTGTATTACACCCTGCAGGTCTCCTAACGGGAATCTCAGCCTGTGACACAAATGTTATCTACTTCATAGCATGCAGTTTTATCTTCATAAACCAGGACTCCACTCATAAGTATCTCCTGCGCTTTCAGTGTCCTCCTTTCCCACTCACTCCCATTCTCATGATTTCACCTTTACCCATATGCTCTCTTTCTGAAACTCCATGTTCCCTACTTTCCAAACTTGCCTATGCCTGAATCCTCAGTCAGATTTTCCTGAAGTTGCCACGCTTTTGGCATGCTCACTGTGTGTGCCCACATTAACAAATCATGCTGGATCTGTTAACAGCAGATCTGTAGAGTGAAATAATTGATGCAGGGAACCCAATACCCAAACTATGTGCGTTTTACTCCCATACTGTACTACTCCCTCCTAGTCAGGGCCTGAGGACTGGATATTCATTAGTGACTGAAGGTCATTCTTAAGTGCTCATCTAGAGCTCATCCTCGGGGTTATTTCATCTGAGAGGATGATACTTCACGTGCTCCAGTATCAGTCAGTGATATGAACCAAAGCTTGATTAGTGGAGAGGACTGGAAGGTTGCTTAAAAATGTTCTCATGACCTGAACTAAAGCTCTAATGGGCATGACATGCAGCAAGCACAGGGGCTTCTGCTTTGCAAAGTCACAGATATCCTTGAATTAGCATATGCATTTGAACCGCTCATTTCCCTAATACTGCTTTCCAAACCAGGCTCATCCTGAGTGATGATGTTAACAATGCAGACGCAGCTAATGAGCAAGCCACACTCAAACTGCTCTTAAAGAACAATGGTGTGACTATCCCTCAAGTGAGGAGGTTAAGTTATACATGAGTGAACTTAGATATTCTGAGCACAGTAAAAATGGCGAAGGGCAGACTTAGTAGGAGGAAGATGGTTTTGGGTCAGGCTGAGAGAGAGGAGTGCTAATGCTAAACAGTGTTATAGTGCTAATCCTTTTAACTTCCTCTCTGGGCTTTGTTGCCAGACCCCTATTGGGGCCTGATTATTCAGACTTCGCTCTGTCTGCCCAGGCATCCGTTTTGAGCAGAGCTGCCTCTATCCATAGTTAACAGGGAGCCGAGCTGCAAAAGGCAGCTACTGTTTCTTCAAGGTGGTGGATGGCTTTTTACTGTTAAAACATTGTAATTCAACCAAACATACGGAATATCTGCTGACCAAGCATATGAATGTGTTTAGGAAGCTATACTGCTCAGAAGTATGGGAGTATTGTATCTGTGTTGCATTATTTCTTATCTCTGCTAACTATGGAAGGATCTCTTCTATAGAAAAGCTCAGGAGTACATAAAGGCACTGTTGTTTCTTGGAGTTAGTGAAGCTATGAAACGCATGAACTTTACCCCTTGCCTCTACAAAAGGTCTGCCAATTCTATGAATTTTAAATCCATGGGAAATTTTTGTTGCCCTCGGCTGTTGAGTTTCAATGGCTAAAACTCTTTCTGAAGTTATGCTTGAATGCTATTTCCTTTATAGCCTCCAAAATGACACCTTATGCTATTCCTGCATTCATAACACTGAGAAAAAGACGAACAAGTGTTCCCTGTTCAGACAACCGTCGTATGTAATCTGGTCTGTTTGGCTGTTTGAATGTAGTGATTTAATGCCAATAATTCCAAGAAATACTAAAATGTGTTTAGCAGTTTCGTGTTTTAAAATCTGGGAATAAAAAGGCTGATGTTATGATCCATGAAGGAATAGCACATATAAACTGGGTCTAGGGCACAAGAAAACTGGAACTGTTTCCTGTGTAATGAGCCATGCATGGCAAAGACTGTAAGGAATGGCTGGCAGTGAGGAGCTATCAACAGTGATGTAGTCATTTTATGTTCCATTAAGGTCTTGTTATTTTAGTATTTAAACAAAATTATGCTGCAGGAAAATATGGAGCCTGTTGCACAACTCTGGTAAGGAAGAAAATCAAAATTCAAAGTGTTGGGCTATGACTTAAAAGAATTACATCCAACCAATTCTGATTTTTAGCTGAGTATTTTGGAGATGAAAGGGGGGAAACTGTGAATCGGGAAGGAAATAGTGGCATACTGAGCACTGGAAATGTCAAGGCACACATGGGCAGGTGGAAACAGCACTTTTTTGCCTATGTGACTGCAACTTCATTTTTGATTACTGAAGATGATGGGCAGAGAGAACAGCCTATATTTTCAAGAGTCACTAGTAACATATTAAACAGACGTGTTTTTTAAAGAGTACTGAGTACTTGCTCCTCCCAAAGAATTGGATACAAGCTGGACATATAAAAAATATAACTTCTCATATGCCCTTTTGAAAATGTAGGACACAGCAGTAAGAAAGGGGAAAAAAATAAAATCTGCCTTTAGTTTTTCTATCTGTATTAAAAAAACAGTATCATAACTAAAACCATTCCAAGATATGTCCAGGCTACTGCACCAGAAAACCAAAGATCCCAATTTGAGAGCTCGGATAGGTCTCTGCATCCTTATTTTCTTCTATAAGGAAGACTATGACTCATGTCAGACAATTTATCCACCACTTCCCCATTGGGAATCCAACCTTACTATCAGCTTAACTGTCAGACATGCTCCTAACTTTAAACACATCAGGTGAAACCCACCAATAAGCCTTTCATCCAGATTTCTGTCTGTAGTGGTGTGTCCAGATCGACAGACACAGAAGTACCTTCAAAGAGGCTGGTGAAAGAACAGTGTTGTCAAACACCAGATTGGCACAATGAGTGGGAATTCTCTCCTTTGCTTCCTTCCAGATTTCTTTTGCTTCCGCAGCAACATCTTCCCTTAGCAAAGGAAGCAATGGCTCAGACAACATGGTAGCCATTGGCTGTGCATTTGCCCCAAACATCCCTGTCCTGCTCTAGATTTTAGAGACTTAATGTGAATCTGATCTGTGGATATTTAGCTTTCAACCTGCTAAAGGTGTAGGCACGGTGACTTCCACCCTCAGCGAGGCTAGCATTCACTCATGTCCCTTACTTGGTGACTTTCGCAGGCTCAGCTTTCATGGAGAAGAAGAGTTGAGCTTTTGTGGCAGTGCAGAAACCCGAATGAATCAAAGTCCAGGAGGCACACGGAAAGGTTTCTCCATTTACTGTGTGTAAAATGTAGTAAAAGAATAGCTTTTAAGTAATTTTTCTAAATCCTGTTTCTGACTTGCGTGCATGTGAGGGTAATAACGAGGCTCCCGCTGGCCTATGGTGCTTTGTGGGCTATGATGGGAAGAGGTGAATATCAGATCCATTCTCCCTGATGGCACTCTGCTAACCATTCCACAAACCAGTTGTGCAGGAAAAGTCAGCCTGTTCCAGATGCCATGTACCATCACAGAATTCCTTTCCGCTCCCCAAGCACCTGAGAAAGGCAGATGGGGAGCTGAAGGGAGGCTTGGTAATAGTGACCGTAAAAAGACACCCCTTCCCCTATATATTTTTAATATATCATTTTCCAATATAAACATCTGCTTCTGAAATATGTAAGTCGAAAGCAACACTCTGGTCCTGATTCTTTAATATATGAAATAACAGAATAAAAATGTATATGTGAGAATGCTTTAAAAGATTGTATTTTTTTAGATGTTTAGTCCTAAGAACAAGCACTACTCAATGTACTAGGGATCTTTTCCAAACAAGCAATCCATCACGAGAACTGGTATACTTCATCTGGTACAATAGGGTGATATTTATCTTCAGACAAGACAGAACAAATCTTCTTTTTAAGCCCTTGTGGCCCTTTGAGTACTGGTCTGACTCAAAGTAAAGAAAGATATTTATCAGAGAATCTCAAGTGGATGGTGAAGTATTATGCTTTGAATGGTTTATATTCTCCTCTCTCTCCTATATATTATTTCAAACTCTGTTTTGCTTTGCATCTGAGATATGATCGTAGGATATCCATGTTCCCGATGCAACATGAAGGTATGTGACATAGGTTTTTTTGTTTGACTCTTTTGTGGGGGGGGATATTACACAAATGCTGCTGAAAAATTAACATCACTCACTGGCTGAAGGCTCAGATTTCATATGTCTGATTTTCACTGCTCAGACCATTAGTGGTGGCATACACATGAATAATTCTGTTCATAATATTGTCAGAAGCTTTTTCCCTGTTACTTGGGTATAAAACCTGAATAATATAATTTACTTTATTGGCTTCTAGGCACGAAAGTCATTCTAGGCATTGTGGTCAGTCACTTGAATTTGAAATGTTTCACTGTATAGTTGAGTCATTTCAAGGATCTCTCACGCAGCAAGTGTTTTGGTTTTTTTGTTGCTTTTTCCTTGTGTGCACGTAATATATTGAGGTTTCCACACAAATGAAAGAGGTAACATCTAAAGAAAGGCTGATGATACCTTGTAGTTGTTTACATGGTTCATAATTATAAATATCTTGATCACACCTTGATTGCGTACAAAGGCTCCAGCCCACCTCCCACCTAAAGACAGTTATGAAGCTCAGTTTGAGTTGATAATAAAGCACTCAGGAAGACAAGGACCGTGTCTCACAGAATCACGTTTTAGTACTTTGGTTTCCAGGAAATGCTAATTCTTAGAACTTCATAATCCCAAGTGCAAATATAATGCAGAGCCATAGATCTTAATGTTTTTTATTTGAGTAGTAGCACTTCAACATTTCAAAATAATTTACAATAAAATAAGTGGTAAAGGGAACAGAGTTTCTCTGCTAAAGGCACTCTATGCTCTGTGTGTGTGATAAAATCCTGGCATGAATGCACAGCAAAATGAAGTATTGACTTTCTTTTCTTCCTAAGAGTTCAAAACGTTTTGCTCCTGTGGGATTTAATGTAAGTGGTGCTGGATGTTTAGTCTAGAGTCTTCTATTCACCTTTGAAAAGCCTAGGTTGTAATCTGATTTAGGTGACAATTGAAAGACCTCAGTGGTCTCAGTTTAGTTCCTTGTTTATGAAACCACCGTCACACATTTAACGCAGTGCTGAGCATGGCACGAACGGACCCATTTTGAGGCACGCTGGCACAATTGCAGTAAAAGAGGCCTGGAGTATAAACTAGCCTTTAAAAAAGAAATCCAATAAATTCCTTTCTTTTAAACAGCACAAACTTTTCCTGAAATTTTGCAACGTCGAACCCTCCCCATTGGATAGGATGCTTTTATTCTCACAGATGATGGCATTACAAATGGCAGAGCTTTTGGTACTGTGGGAAAAGAAATCCTCACTAGGAGGAACTGTACTATGGAAAAAATGATTTGCACTGGTTTATCAAAGGCATCGGTATAGCAGAATCTGGCCAGATGGTATATTGTTAGGTGGCCATGAAGTCAGAAACTACGCTAGGTTAAGAAGATGCTCACTCTGATCAACATCTTCAATCACGTGTTTAAATCTGACCCATTCTGAAGTTGTAATAGACATGATAGGGTAGTGTAAAGCTCTCCAATAGTAAATTAATTAATTAAAATAAGTTGATATTGGAATAAATTAAAAGGTGGCCTTAAGTAATAAAGGCAACAAAAAAAGAATTTAATTATAAAAAGGATGTTTCTCATCCTGCATTATTAAATTCTGAAAAGAAAGCTCTATTGTAGTTTTTGAAAAACACCGTGACGGTTAATTCCATTTATGTAACCAAGTATGGATGAAAAGCTGTGCGTTACAACCATCAGTAAAGGTTTTTGTGAGATACAGAGTAGACATAGCAGAAGAAAGAGGTTTAGAGTTTAGCACTTCAGGGGGCTAATGTGTCTTAAAGCTACTTCTCGAATAGACCATAGCTTAATCCCTGTGCTGCCAGTCAAGGTAGTGATTAAAAATCACCCATCCAGGGAATTGCTTCTGGATGTTGATGTGCCAAGAAGTGGGGATGGAGTTAAGGGGGTGGAGAAGAGGAGGGTTTATGTATGTATGACTGATGTTTGAGCAGCTGAATTTCAAAAAGAGGGAGGGGAAGAGGGGGGGAAACTTGGCTGGCCCCAAGAGGGAGAAAAGGGAGAGAACAAAGCTTCCTTCAGTAAACTCAGCCAGTCACATAATCAAAATTTCTGAGCTCCTCACAAGCGAACTACCCCACTATCACTGCTCTAAAGAGAAAACAAGATTGTGAAATCAAAAGTCAGCACTTGAGGGGGGTGGGGGGGAGGAAGATATCTTGTAAATGAGGCAGGGTTTATGCCGAAATAATAACCTTAGAAGTGATAGCAAGGCTCCCGGTGAACCATTGGAGGAGTTTTTAATCTGTCTTCTCAGATGCAGAATGTCTGCCGTTTTTAAAGTAGGTTCTTTGTGTCAAAGGAGCTTAGCGTTGGTGACAGAATACCATACTCTTTAATGTGAATATGGAGGAAAAAATACCTTCCCCTATCTCCCCTGCTGGCAATTGTCATATGCAGATATCTCTATATTTCTTGCTTGTTTATTTTGTAGATTTGGTTTTGTACCCAGTTACTACTGAATGACTTTAAAAAATCAATGTGGAGAAAATGCATTTGTTTTCTGGTTAATTAAAGCAAATAAAGATTTACTGAGGATAGCATTAAATCTTCTTTCAGCACTAAACTTTTAAGTAAGGAAATGATGGCTGTGCTGCTGCCTTTTGAATTCACGCATGGCTGCTAAAATATTTCATATCTCAGGCTTTCTTGCACATCTCATCCATGCTAATGGGAGGAAGATGTGTTGGTTTCTGATCTTTTCCAGAGAATATCTCAGTGAGTGGCTGGTACGCTCAGCTCCTTGAACAGAGAGGGTAACGCATGGCTGATGGTTTTAGTCCGAGAGATTTACTTCAGATTAGCTGAAACACATGGGGTCCTTAAGGACCATACATTTTTAATAGAACAAAGCAGCATGCCATAAATTACTTTCCTCTGTCCTTTAGAGTCATTTCCTTTGAAAGAAGGGAGAAAAATTAATATCTTGTCCATTAGAAGGCCCAACTTGGCAACAAAGATCATTCAGAATACAGTACGTAGTTAAATTTAGGAATACAGATAAGAAAAATGAGTCCTATCCATTCTATTTCCCACAGATTCACTTCTTTTTTTCTTTCTTTCTTTTTATTTTTCATTTGGTATTACTGCTTGAGAAATGGGCTGCACAACAGCTGCAGGCTATTCTACACATTCAGGACTGCAAAATTTGTATTTTTACACAGGGTCTTTCTAAGAAGAACACTTCAGAATCTGGTCTTCCCCCTGCATTAGGAATCCTGTTGTTTCACTGCAAAATTATAGGCACCTCAAGATGAACTGGAAGCTCTGCCAGGCTCTACTGCTACCACCTCATCTTTGGTATCTTGCTTATATCTTTTGGACAGGAGACCTGCCATGCTTCTTGCCAGGGATTTAAACTAGTTCTTGTTTTCTACAGATGTCCATAGTTTAGGGAAGGAAAGTATTGTCATAAAAATAGTATTTTAACAAGGTGTCCATACATGGCCTTTTCACATATGCAATGTTGCTGATTGAGATGAAAGACAAGCAGAAATATAGAAATGGTTTGTTTCTGTGAGGGGTTTTTCAAGGCTTGGTTCTTATGAGCTGGAAGTGCCATTGGATTTAATTAGTATTTTAGATACTGTTCAAAACTGGGTTCAAGTAAGCTACTGAAAAGGGACTTAATTTCTTGCCCCAGCTTATGTGCGTATTTTTATGTCATTAGGATGGAATCTCCCCTCACCACTGCACCTCGAAGCCTCCCAAGTGCATTTGCAAAGTTAGTGGAAAGGGGAGATGTAGAGTGGAACAAGCTCTGACCATTTCTCCTTGTCTTAAGTAGGTCTGGCCTTTGTGAAAGTCTTGAAGGAACACTGGCTTCCTGATGGCAATCCAGGAACATAACCAAGGTTTGAAGAAAGTGATATAGGATATCAGCTATCTGTTCACTGCAATTATATGCTCCCCTCTCTTCCAGAGGGGACTGGTTTAGCTGTCTGAAGGTCAGGAACCCAGAACATCCTGGCTGTATTGGCTTTCTCTGAGTTAACAGTGGAAGAGATGGTTACCTACAAAGGGACACTCATGCTATCTGTTTTGGACATCTATCTCCAGAGGAAGATTTGTCCCATCCTGGGGTGCCTGTGTTACTGCATTTTCTAGATGGAACCTAAACAGCTGGCAAAAATTTTGTCTAGCTTTTCAATGACTAAAATTTAAGTTCTACTCTCAGTCATGTCTAGAGGAACTTATCTATCAGTCCTTTGACACAGGAAACCTAACTTAAGTAACATATATCTCCCACCCTGCACTCTTGCCCCATGTGCCCTTTCTTAGACCTGTTTCTTGATGATATAATTAGCCCCACACTATCCAGCTCATCCTGTCTGTGCCACTAGAGACAACTGAAGTTGTCTTCTCCTAGCTGTAGATGGGAAAAGAAGCTGCAAGAAATCTAACCGTGGAGTGAACCAATCAAAGTAGGGATTTATATTCCACCTGTGACTCCATAGCAGATGACGGTTCTGCCACTGTTGTGGGTGTGCATGTCTACGCTGATGAGGAACTTGGAAGAAGTAGAAAACACTGCAAAACAGAGTGCGGTAACAGAGCCCTTAACACATCAGTCTCACAGGCTGATGAGTGTTGGTGTTCTGCTAGGGGATTTTCTCAGCTGGGACAAATGCAAGCAGAAGACAACATTAGGTTGATCCAGCAGAAAATAAAGGTGGTGAGAAAATGTGACATTTAGATCCTTACATCCACCTGCAAGAGTCTGTGGTTTTAAGATTGATACAGCAAGTCTCCCGCGGCAGGGGAAGTTAGCTGCCAGCCAGACTGGTTTCCCAGGAAAGAAGTTCCTGCAGGCTAGCTGCTGTTTAATAAATGCCCTGCGGCCATCATGGAAGCTCTTGAGCAGATTCTTTTTTTTTTTTTCATTATGGGAAAAAAATGAATTATTCTCTCTTTGTTACAATAAAATGGTCTTGAATTTACCACAGATTCACAGCAGTTAGTGCAGAATATTCCAAAGATGGGTTGTTTGGCCTGTCTTTCTTTTTTTTTTTTTTTTTTCCCTGCAAATCCTGCTTGGATGTCAAATGTTGCTGAACCTGTTTGGTTGCTTTGTGAAATACGGATGGACACGAACTACCACCTGGAGCAGCTACCTAGAGCAGCCGCTACTATGTCTGACTAGTTCACAAAGACACATTTATTCTGGTTGGCATTAATTACATGGAGAAGGTGGGAAAGAAAAAGGGAAGAAAAGAGAAGTTATTGCATTCCTGAGCTGATAATGTATACCGGACTGACAAGTGGAGAGGAAAATTGCAGAGCATAGCAGCTGTCTCTAGTGGCAACTGAAAACTGAGCTAGGTCAACAAACATGGCTAAAGAATAACCCAATCTAGTCCATTATTTGCAGCCCAGTAACTTTATTTTTTCAAGGGACTTCTGCTTTGTCTATTTGACCTAAAGAGAGCTAAGTAGAATAAATTAGTGATAGCTGTGGCAAATAAATGTTACCTGGAATGGAAAATTGGATTTGAAATTAATTTTTAAATGCTTTGCAGCTTCACTGTGCAAGGCACCACTAGGCNTTTTTTTTTTTTTTTTTTTTGTGAGATTATTGCTCAGCAGGTCCAAACCTTAAAATGAGCAGTGGATCTCATTGCCATGGGACATTATGAAGGCCCAAAGTATGAAAGGGCTCTCAGCAGAAAAACTGGTGAGAGATGGGCACACAGATGGCTGCCCAGCTGCCTATTGCAGTAGAGTGGGTATTCCCAGGAGAAGTTCAGTCAGTAACTGGTTGGTTTCTCAGTTTTCTCTTAAGTCACATATCTCTTCTCTGGGACATAGCCTGTCCATGGCGATGGTGATGAGGGACATCTGGTCAATTTATAGCTGTTTCCTATGAAAAAATGAGTCTGCATTAAAAATCTGAGGTTCAAACAGATTAAAATAACTGTAATATGTGTTATTCTTAGCTGGTTAACTGGGGTTCTCTGTGGCACGTTAGTAACAGTCTTGTATGGTCTTTAGCTTTTGAAACATATAATGGAGTGTTTGATGGCTTCTTCACTGACAGAAAATTTAAGCTTAACACCCTTAGCAGTTAGAGGACTTTGTATTCCTTTCAGGCTGGAAATTTTCATGCTCTAGATCTGGAAGCTTCATAAAAATTCTTCCCTAAGGATATTGTTACTGCTTAAATAACCAGCTGATTATTTTTCTTGAGTCACTACTGGAGTGTTTGTTCTTAGGTTTGCCTGCTAAACTTTGTTCTTATTTAAGCTTTTTCCTTTTCTTTTGCTTGAGAATATATGCACCATTTCCCATGGTTTTCATGGCATTCTTTTAGTTGTAATTTATTTTGTAATTTAGGATAGGCTACAGTAGCAGGAGATTCTTTTGAAATAAAAGAGAAAGTAAACCGTATCATACTTCTTTCCTTGTCTACTGGTCGGCGTTACTTTTGGGGGAAAATCCCTTTACATAGACTACAGGGCTAGTGATACCGAGAACTGCAGGGGCTTTGGAGAGCCTACAACATTAGCGACAGGCTCTTCTTTTGGGCTGATGGGAGAGAATACTTACATGAGTCCTTAATCTGTAATTTGGCAGTGAGCTGTGTTTTTTCTGTCTAGATGCAGGTGCACCACCCTGGCGAAGACACTGACAAGAGAATAAAGAGGACAGCAGGAAAGTTGCCAGATAATTAGAGACTTAATAATAAAAAGAAAAAAAAAATAGTTGGTCTGTTACCCAAGATCGGTGTTCATTTAATTTCTTGCAAATCACAAGTACTTAAAGAGGGAGAGTGATTGATGGGATTAATTAGAGCTATATGTTTAACAAATGCTCCTAGCTATAATGGCCTCATTAGTTAAAACTTGAACTTTGTAAGAAAGCTCTTTGCAATCCATATTGGTTTATGAATTCTCTCTTTTTGTTGTTTTTGAATTGAGGAAAAATCAGATGACCATGTCAGTAATGCATATGACAAACAATATGTAATACATTACAGGGATTTATATTTCTTTGGAGAATCAGAAAAACACAAATCAACACATAAATCAAACATAATCAGCAAGGCTGGCCTTTGTGGAGATGTTTTCTCTAGCAGTCTCTGGAGGTCTGTGTTTATATTCATCTTGTGTGAGGTTACAGGAACCAGGCTTTGAACTAACTGTAGTCTATCATTTTTATGTTTTAAGCAATTTGGTTTCCTTTGAGAACATTGCATATCCATAATCCTCTACTTTTACGTAATTGCATTTGTAAATAGTTACATCTCTCACCATGATCAGCTCTTAGGAAAATAACATAAGGGTGTATATGTTTCCATACGCATTGAGGGTCTGGATCCTGCAGCCCTTTGCAAATGTAAAATTCACTTCAGTAATTCAACATGCTGTTAAGTAAGGATTTGTGTTCCCTGATGCTTTGCTTCGTTTCACGTGAGTTAATGTTCTTTATGAAGAGGCACAGCTTTCTTTTACTGATACATTTCAAGGCTATTCATTTCAATTTGCTAATGGTCCTCATTCATTTTAAAATATACTGGTACAGTGAATATAGGAATATCCCCGGAAGACGATAGATATACATTCGGGACTAAAGATCATTTCATTAGCATACACTTGCTTTGGCTCTAATCCTCTAAGTATTTGTCTATGTACTTAACTTTATTTAGCATTCCCAGGATATTCATGTATCTGATGCTGTCTCTTAGTACCTGCAGAGCAGTTGCCACTACTATCTGCAGTAAGAGGACACTGCCTTTAAAGAAAGCTGTTGAACTATGGCTTTAGTTGAAAACTGAAGTTGGAACTGAAGTTTCAGCTGCAATTCACATGTGTACATGCACATTTTATTAATATGCAGATCATAGATTCCAGTATGCAGTCCTAAGTTTGTAATTAAAGTAATAGTTTGGTAACAGCGCATAATTTAGAGCGAGCTATGTACTTTCCAATTATTGTGTAGTTGCTTGGGAATACCTGAATTTCTGTAAGACAAAGCAGAGCCTGTAGGAAGTATGTATGGCAAAAAGAAATGCAGCTGGACTTGCCTGTGAATATACAGTGTCTTAGTCACTCAAGATAACGTATTATGTCTTAATATCAAGTTTAATGAAGGTGTTTCGTCCCTGTCAGTCTTGATCACTTTTCTGCAATTTTTCAGGAATTTTGAGTTAAATGTAATGCTGTATTATTTATGTGACTCAAAAACTTGTATCATTTTCAGCAGGGATGTTGGCTTAAAAGCAAAGAATAAAGGCAACTTGGTACTTACTAAGACACTTGGACATGGAAATAGTATTTGTTCCTTATTGAGCACAGAGCCTGCGCTTGCAGAGCTCTTTGGGAAACTTCTCTTTTGATTTTTAACACTGAAGCATCACTGTTGACTTCAGCAAAACTGAGAGCTGAGTATGAGGCTAAAATGTACTTTTAATTACTGGAAGTGTAGGTTCTTAATACTACTCGTGAATACCATGTAATCTTCCTGTGAGACTAAGGGTTATGTTTCAGTGCTTAAGATTATAAATTTAAATTGGTTCTCTAATACAGTTCCTTGTGGCCGCTGTATAAAAACATGAACAGATTCAGGCAGTGTTTCTCAAGTTTCTTAATGTGATATTCGCATCCCAGATTTCTGAATCAGAAGAGCATGTAGAGGTAAGGCATAATCAGACATCTGTTAATGATTGGACTAGATGATCTTACAGGTCTTTTCCAATCTAGGAGATTTCTGTGATCCTCTTTGTAAAGCACCTCCACCAAAAAAACTAATCTGCCTGTTATGCTAAAAAAATATTTTTTGAAAAATATTAACCACTGGGGAATTTAGATATAACCAGCAGACTCAAAATCAAGACTGACCTCCAAACTTCCCAAAGTTTTGGGGCTTCCTATGTTTGGGATCTCATTGTCCTCTGCACCATTTAGGATTAATTGCTTTTTCAAATACTACAGCAGAGACTTTGACTTCAGAAGACTTCTTTAGAAGCTTCAGGCTTTGTGTTTAGTACATTTCAGATCAAGTTTGTTTTGTCATCATACTGCTAAAAAGCAGCTTACAACAAAGCAAAAGAAAACAATTTTCTTATCTTTTCAGTACAAAACCTTTTCTGTGTCGTAAGTTTGAACAGGTAAACAATCCTTTAGGCTATGCTGCAGGAGAAGACATAAAAAGGAACAAGTTCCTATGGATTTGGCTGGGGTACTTTGTGTCTTTTTCCCCTGTTTTGAAGCGTACACTTGCACAGTGATACTCTTCAAATCTTATTTTAATAATTTGGTCAAATAGGTGTTTTCATACTCCTGCCCTGATCATTCCCTCAGTGTCCTTCAAGGGGACAGCTTAGAGTTCAATGCTGTATCACTAATCAACAATTGGGAACAGAGTAATTAATTTTCTCTTTCTCTATCCAAAACCCAAAATGCAGCACTGAGCAAATGGCTTCATTGATCACAGGGAATTGTTAAAAGCAACTCCTGTGTAGCAGTGAAATGGGATGGAAGTAGCTTTTATTCTTCCCTCTCCCTGCCTCGTCTACCCCCCAAGACTACAAGTAGCTGCTGTACATTGTAAGCAAGGGGATTTTTTGTCTGTGGCTTACTTTGAAGTTTAGAAAAATACTGTTTTGTCTGAATAAGGGAAATCTGATATTTGATGGTGTGATTCATAATCTGTTCATCTGATAAGCATCAAGTACTACACATTGTTCCTCCAGCGAGACACAAAGAATTTTGGAATCACATGCTGCTGTTGAAATTATGGTTTGCCTTCCACCGTTGATGCTCTCTGGAGAGTCATTTGTAGTATGGCTTATTGGGTCAAATTCAAATGATATTTAAGCACTGTTGTAAAATGGAGATGAAGCATTAGAAGAGAAAAGGGCATACCTGCATATGGTCACCCATCACTGTCTTAAGGCTTCCATCAGTGAGACAACAAAGGGATTTTGTAGCTCAAAGAGCAATTAATATTAAACAACCATTTGAAGGAGAATTGGTACTCCGCATTCATATGAAACAGTTTCATATTAAGAAGCTCTTAATATTGTATCACAATTTGCTTTTGCTGGCATGGTATTTCCTAATTTTTCCAAAAAGCTGGACTGACTTTTACTTCCTTCCATGTCCTTGATGTGCAAAGAGAATTACAAGGTGCAGACACCGACTAAAAGGCAGGAGCATCTATACTTTCTCCACTTCTTTTATTTGTGGTGGGCATGGCTAATCAGTAATGTACTGAAGGTATTTGCCCAGAGCAGGAGAGCCCTCCATCTCTGAGATGCTGTGCAGAACAGCGATGAGGCTCCTCTAACTTTGGTCCTGTTCAACAAAAGGGAGTCGCAAATGTCTTTTGGATCAGCCTCTGGGTGCTGACTGACAATATGGCAAGAGAAGAAAGAATGGAGAGATACTGTTTTTCCCCAATCCACTATTGTTATTTTTCTTCATCAGAAAATCCTATGATTAGCTGTATAGCATAAGGAATTTATGTGAGTGTGCTTGCCTGTGAGAAAGTTAGAAACCACACACATATTAGCATATTTGTTCTAATTGTTAATATTACAGCTCCACTGTGATCTCATTATACTACGCTGTCTGCTTTCCGTACACAGTGGACTGATTGTCTGGAGTATCAATTGCCTGGTGCCTGGCAGCAGCACCTATCAATCTAAAAATGTATGTCCCCTGTCCATCAAAATAAGATAAAGTAAAATTCCACAAGTAATGAGCTTTAAAAAAAATACTGTATTTCTGGTCTGCACATCGAATGAATGGCATAGACAATTCTCTTCAGTGGGTGGATGGCAAAGCAGTAAAAATGAGGTTCTGGAAACTGCATATTAGGATTTCCAAACCAACAAGTAAAAATCTTACTTTCTAACTTTCTTAAAAAACACCTGAACCAATTTTCAAGTCCAGCTGGTTTTGCCAAGATATTTATGCCTGACTTATTAGCGAGACAACTGACCCCAACAAAAAGCTGTACTGGATGCTTGTGGGCCAGTGAATTCCAGTAGTGACACTGGAGTACAGTTTTGTGCCCCATCTAAGTTGCTTCTCCCAGTCAGTCCTGGTATTATCTTTTTCTAGGACTTCAAATGTTTCGTGGAAATGGAACTTCTTATAACTTAACTGGGCACCTGCTTGTTTCTGTCCTATTGTTGATCTGCTCCAGCTCCTAAGGAGCTCTGTTTCTTGATTGTAAGAATTGTAACCAGAATAATACTGGGTTACTCTACAGCACAGCTACAAGGGGTGCAGAATACAAAGCATGCTATTTGGCACTCCCTGCAACAACAGGATCACACTGGACAAACTCTTCCCATGCAGAGCTGACCCTGAATTCTTCAGAAACAGAAGGCTGCGGAGCAAATAGATAAATTCTGGAGATTCTGTCCTCAGAAATACACAATTTAGAACTTACACATGATGAAATAATAATTTTACAGTGGTTCAATAGATGGATATTTGTTAAGCATCTGAGCCTTAAGCTGTGTTAAATTCAGATACATTAACTTACCTCTCTAATAATACATTAGCTCAGAGTCTTAGACTCAATTTCTTCACAACCTGATTGGGCTAGGGACGTTGCCAGTTGAAATCTAGTGAATCTTTTGGACATAGCTTAAGAAATTACTGTCACCAGCTATCTGGTTCTTTCCCCTGCTGTAACTTACTGCAACCATATACACCTTGAGCAGTCATTTTTTTAGTTTGTACCTTGCAAAGAAACTCAGGAGCTGTGGTTCAGCACATAACCTACTGATTCTGTGGTGAAGGCGGCAGCTTTCAGCAGAAAGGGGCCATTGGTGGCGGATGCATCTTGTGTTTCCTTAGTAAGATTCACCAAAGCTCTCAGTGGGTACCATAAGTATGCAAATGCACAGCTGTGCTGGCTCTGAGCTCTGAAGATGGTATCTTGTTGAACTGTGATAATTTGATCACATTCAGTCGTATAGCTCAGTCCTTCTGCTACATGAGAATCTAACTCCATATCCAAAGACTTGTCTAGTGGGGCTTTTATGAATTTCAATAGATATTGCAGAGGAGGGAGGCTAGAAGTCATCTATTTTATACTTGACACATGAGTTCAGAAAGTGAAAGAAAGGAGATTAGTATGGTAGAGGGTGTGTATAATTGTCAGACGTATTCTTTATCTTAAGCTAAGGTTCTTGAATGATAACTGGAACAAACTTAGCATAGCCAGTGGCACAAGTAGAAGTTTTTGAGGCTGTTGGTTTGGACCCATAATTACTTACTTGCACACATGTGCATGTGCATACTTGTGTATGTGCAGTGAAAAGTGCACTGAAGCCTTCGCAGACATACCATCATATAGACATACTCAGATAAGTTTTGAAAGCTTCTTCCAGTATTGTCTGTTAAAACATATGCAAAGTTACCCTGAGACTGAAGAGGCACACATGTAGAAATCAAGGCAGATTTATCAGTAGGATTAAGATTATTGGAATTGTTTTGCATCACTTCCGTGATTGATTAAGGAGAAGATTTAAATATAAAAGACTATTTATTTACTGAAACTCTGTTTCAGACTGTGGCTAGTTGTCTGCAAGCAAAGAGCATGAAAAACTCAGGCTGACTATAATGTGGACAAACAGAGCAGCAAGGCAACATCTGCTAATAATACTGGTCTTTGGACTGGTTGATCCCAAATGCGTCTGGATGAGTATGAGCCCACGTGGCTGAAGGGACAGTCCAAAGAAGCTGCATGATGCTGTTAAATGAAAGATCAAGGACAGAATATGAGCTGAGGAATCTAAAATCTTTCCGACTAGGACTTGTGCTACGGCCCCTACTGGGCTTAGAAATTGACTTGACTATAGATTATCTGCAGACGTTTAATATCATGGAAAAGAGTTCCAATAATCGTAATCCCTCCGCACATCTGTCTTGCTTTCTGCATGTTCCTTTCACCAGTTACAACCTGTCATTCCACACACATGCTAACAGACGTTGCCAGCAGAAACCTTTAAAAACCTTATGAAGCGTGTGCATTTGTGAGGGCTCTGGTCTATTGTTTCAAGGAAATGAAACGAATAGGAAATTAACTAATCACAACAGTTGTTTATTGTTTCAATGAGAACAAAGTGCAGGCTCCTCCATGGAAGACAGACCAAAGACAGTGCGGATTTGCAACCTTATGCTCAAATGTCTGAGGTATGTTTTGTTTCACTTCGTTGTGTTACCATTGTATGAAAGAGGGCATTGCAACATGAAAAACAGAGAACACAAGGAAGCAATTCTTTCCTGCTGTTTCAGCTTTGCATGAATTTTTAACACCTTCGTTGGAGACCAAATGTCTGGTGTGACTTCAGTCAGGATTCCTCCTGGGCACTTTGCTGAAGCAGTTGTAGTTTTCTGTTACAGTTTGCTGCTTACACACAAGTTTAGCTAGGAAAAAAATAAGTAATGAAGCAACAGCTATCATCTTGTGTTTCACCTGCTGAATTTCAGAAAGTGGGATCTCCGCGGTGTTTGTAGGAAGTCTTTCCCTCAGGTACTATGATCTGTCCCCACTTTTGGCAAACTCCTTCTGGACTTTGTGTTGTTAAGTTTTTGAGTAATATTTGGAGGAAACAGTACAAATAAGTGAACTGCTCGTTTATGGCAAGTCTGTTGCGCAGAGTTCTGCCTTTCTGGAGAATGGCAATTTGTGAAAAGTTCATTTTGTGCCTGACAGGTTTGGCCAGTCTGGGTCAGCCTCCTGTTATGGGCCTGGGTGCTGCCGGCTGCTCAGTCGTCACTCCGTGCTGGGTTAATTGCCCCCAGGGCTGAGCTTTCCCTCACCCGGGCTGCGAGGCAGTGCCATCCCACTGCTGGGATGCTCTGCGAGAGGATCCATTTCTCCCTGCACTTCCCACCCCGCCGAGGCTGGCCCTTGGGAGGGAGAGGAGGCATTTAGCCGTGGGCGCAGCACGAAGGGCTGGCTTTGGGAGCGCTGGATCCTGGCGGAGGCAGTTAGGTGGAGCGGGTTTTCCTGCAATTGTAGGGGAGATTTTCCTGTTGTGTTTCGGCCGCGACTGTCTCGCAGTTGCAGACGCGGTCACCGCTGCCACAGGATTACTGGGACGGTGGTGGCTGCTACTGCCTGTCCCGGCTGGGCTGACGGTGCTTTCCGAGAGGGTCAGCGTGGTCCCTGTCTCCGCAGCAATGTTTCAGCCAGAAGATGTAGGGCGGGATCCAGCGGTGGGTATGCGGCTGGTTGGCTTCTCGGGAGCTGGAGCCGATGCGTATGTGTAGGCTTGCCATTGCAAGTAATTTAGGAAGTATTTTATAATGCGTTTAGCAGTCGTAAGGGAGGAGCTGAGGTTTGTTCTGTTGCTGTGACAAATTATCTTTTCGGTACTGAAAACTCGGGGGGAAAAAAGGGAACTTTTTTAGCAGAGATTATTTTTCGTCTTGTGTTTTCAAACAAGGGCTTATTGTTGTCTTGTTAGTTGTCGTAAAACTAGTAAGAGAGATAAAGGGGGCATTAGCATCTTCATACTGTTAACAACATCTGGAACATTATAATTCTGTTTTAAAAATAACAGATGAAGGCTGAGATACGTGTTTACATGAGAAGAATGAAAAAAATATGGTCATTCCCTGAAGCCTGCTCCACTCCTTGTGCAAAGTCTTTCAAATCCCATTTATTTATGTGTAACTGATGAAGTTACATAACCTAAAGTGAAGACATGTTTAAGTATGATGGCCGAAAGATGATGTTTTTTCAAAGGATGTACTTTTTGGCACCAGTATGCTCAAAATGATGGTCTGGTCACTACCGCAAAACGTGCCATACATTTAAGAGGATGAGAAGCATGTATAGTCCACAGGTACAGAATTTCTAATGTGATTTTCCCAGTACAATATTTCAAGCTGAGCAATTGTCTGAGAAATTAAGCTGACATTCAGTCAAATTTTAAAGTAGATATTAAACAAGCTTCTGGAAAAAAAAGCTTGAGGCTGGAGGTTGCGCAGATGCATGCCAGTAATTTTTTCACGAGTGCTATTCTCTTTATTACAGTAACGGTGACCTGCTTGCTAGCTGCCAGGAAATGTACAATTTATTCTAGTTTTTTGAGATAAACTGTGAGATTTTACATGTTGTTGATGAGGAACGTCTCACGGGGATGTAATTAAGCTATTGTTTTCTCTTTCCATCCTATCTTAAAAGCTACTAAGCTATTTTGTAAGTGACATTGAGAATCTTTTACTTGAGAGGCTTATCTGGGGTATTGGTACAGTTTTGCAGAAGCAATTGCTCATTTCAGTTGTTTTTTCCTACTCCCTTTTGGGATGTTCTGAAGACTATCTGCAGGACAATTAATTTGAGGATGTCAAGTAAACTAGTAAGTAGTCCAACCAAACTAGTAAGTAGTCCAACCACCTATAGCCAATGGACCCTTTTCATGTGCGTGTGTGCGCGTGCATACATGTGCATGTGTTTGGCAGAAGACGTAGCCATAGCCGAGTAGTCAAAAGCACTTTCCGTTCATTTCATGACTAGATGATCCAAGGCCTTTCCCAAGGCCTTTCCCAAGGCACAGGAGAAGAGCTGTAGGAACCAAACACCACCCACATCTCAGGGCTGGAGGCAACTGGGACTTTAAGCGACAAAGACACTGTATAGTGTCAGCTCAAAAAGACAATAGTTTCACTTTGACAGAGTGGTCTTAAATTTAATACTGGATCTTCTGGCTGGTGTACAGTTTTCTGGTTGATGTCAAATGAAGCACTGGCAAATTGGATTTTTTTTGTCTTATCACTTCACTAGCTGAATTAGAAACTGGTATTACCTGGTTTCCTAACTTACTTCGGCTCCCAGATCATCTCTCTGGTCATCAGTAGGGTTTAAAAAGACTAGCGCTATTTACCACTTCAGTTTCTAAGCTGCAAATTACATTGCTGATACAATGCAGCCCTTTGCTGCTTCTAATTTCTTAGCTTGAAGCAATGGAGTTTTGCCACAGTGTGGTTACTAAAAACCTGTGAGGCAAGACTATGTGGCTGTGGTTAATGACTGGTTCGTCTCAGGTCTTTAAAAAGTCTTTAAAGGATAACATTCTTAAAGGATGTAAACGCATAAAAGAAAATATTTGAGATCACCAGGGTTTATTGTGGTATGTTTCTGTTAAGTAACACTTTCTCAAGAAATAAAATACACGTGGGTGTGCCTCTGGCAAGCACTAAAGCATTACTGGTTCTTTGCAAAAAGCACGAGCTGACATGACTTAGAAAGTCCTCAGGAGAGGTTAAGTGGAAACTTGCCACCTTCTTAGGATTTAGCTTTATTAGCAAGGAATAAAGACTAAGACTTTGCATCTCATTGGGAGTGAGGGGTGGTACCTCACTGAACAGGCTGGGTTGGGATGCCAAACCCTTGAGTGTTTAGGGGCAGAACAGCCGGCTCTGGCTCTTGTTAACCATTACGTACCACTCTGTACTTCTTTCCTCTCTCAGTTGATTTTGCTGTTTTCGTTTCAGGTACTCTTCTGTTGGGGTCAGAATTTTTACTCATGCACTATTTTACTCATGCATTAACCATTTGGGAGTTACTTGGGTTAATATTGCCATTTGGTAATGCCAAGCAACCTGAGGAGAGGACTAGTAAAGTAGTTACTACACTCTTTGGTATTGTGAGTGGGAGAAACTTAACCCTTTGAAGCCTGTTAGAGAGCTGCAGTATAGGAAGGCAAGTTACTATTTTGTCAAAAAACTNCTTAACCCTTTGAAGCCTGTTAGAGAGCTGTGGTGGGACGGCAGGAAGGACAGGGATGAACAGTTGGAAGGACAAGAGTTTTGCACCTGTTTCATGATCTGCAGTGTAGGAAGGCAAGTTACTATTTTGTTAAAAAACCATGAATAAAATAGAGAAGTTGAAGTTAGGTTTGTCATGCCAAGCAAGCTGGTCGTAAGACTTAGTGCAGACCCCGTTGCATCTGGTTCTTGGGAATTGTCTGCATGTCCTTCCCATGCAGCAGGGACCAGAACCATCCGAATCCAGAAAAATTCCCGCTCAGTAGTGTCAGCTGGAAGTGGATTGCTTTGGGATCATTCTGCAACTCAATTCGGTTTTCTGTGTATCCTCTTGGATCTTTAAATACAGAAAATTATAGAAATAAGGCACATTGGAAGACAATTATTGGAACCAAATTTGACTAAACAAGTGATTGTTGAGCTCATAAGAATAACAAAGAATAGATGTAGATTCTCAATTTTCTTTTTTTAAAGCTGAAGAACACTGGGAATAGTTACTTGTTATTTGATGTAGTCTTAATTTCTTATGTTCTGAAGTTCCATTATACCTGGAATGAAATAAACACATCTAGAAAGCACGGATCACTTAATCCTAAAGATAATCTAAAATCGTTTAAATGACATGCCTTTAGAGATGCCTGTTTCTTTCTACTGACTACCAAAGGACCCTACAGAGACCAGATTAGATGAATGCCACGCTCTGTGTTTAGGAACCACTCTGCAGCAAGAGAGAGGAACTGCTAGTTCTGCTAGTGATTTGCTACAGGGTATTTGCAGATCTCTGTTCTGGTCTACAGGGCCGAAGAATGCTCCTAAAATCATTCTGCTAATGGAGAACTGGAACCTAGTACCCCAAGGTGGGGTGGCAGAAGCATGCTCGTGGTGGCCCGGTGATACCAGTAGGATGGGAAATGTCTCGGAGCAGTGCTTGGGGTCTGGTGAGGGCCCACATGAGTGTTCTGCTCCCCAAATGAAGGAGCAGCCCTGCTGGTTCCAATTTTGTTATTCCTGGGCCCAGGAAGCCTGAGCTGGATGGTTCCTGCACCAGTGAAAGAGGTTTCTGTCAGAGGTCTAAAATAGATTACCTTCAGAGTGCAGATATAATTTGTTCCTTGTCCTCCACCCTCCCATGGTTCACAGCTAATTTCCCCTTCTAATTACCTGATTACAATCTTGATTTTTAAATACACCATTGATCTTATGGAGTTCAGTGTACTGAGAGTACAGCAGGCATAAATTAGAAGGAGCTCCTCCATGGTGGACAGTGGGGTTTTTTGCAATCACCATAATCTCTTTGTAGTCTTTGCAAATGTGCAGAATATAACTCTGGGAACGTGTTTTTGTTCTTCAAAAAAAATCTAAAACCTTTTATAGGCTTTTTTAATGATCATATAAGAGGAGCAGAGAGCAGGAGAGTGAGAGGCGAGCATTGCGTGCCTTGTAATGCGATAGGGATAGCTTTATAAACACAAGGAGCTTTAGTTCATCAAAAGTGCATCTTGCAGGTAGTTTAAATTCAGAGTCCTCTGTGGTGGGTTAGGTCACACCTTCATACCTGTTGTAGTTCCTGGGACATTTCTTGCTGCTATTTTAAAGGCAGCCTTTGATTAGCAGGCAGACCTTGGGCTTCTTCCTTGAGAACTTATAATGCCATTGTCTAGGGGGGGGGTGATGGTTATGAATTTAAGTAGTATTTACTTTACTTAGCTCCAGGAAAAAGGACAAGTTTCTGGAAAAAGAATGCAATAATTTCTTTAGGCCACCCTAAGATCTCCCATGAAAACTTGCAGTAGCTTAAGGGCGCGGGTGTTTCCAAGCTGCACTAAATTACGTATCAGTATGTGTGAACACATATGACTGGAAGAAATGTGCTGAACTATTTCTGGCTATTTCTGTTGCTGTATCATCTACGCTAAAGGTCAGGGAGTACCGTGTCACCTAAGGCATTACACAAGTGAAATTCCCAGCTGGGGAGAGGTGAGAGATTTCTAGCTCTACTGTGCAACTAAACCCCTATGAAAACTGATGGTATTTACTGTTTGGGTAAAATAATTTGACCTTCCTTTTTTTGCAGAGTAGCATCCATCATCTGTGAAGCTCTTAGCTTGAAATGAGAGAGAAAAAAAATGGGAGGGGATGTTACAGCATGTCAGGGATGTCCCCTTTGGCAAGCTTTCCCAGATATTTGGGGCTGCTCTAGTCATTTTTTCCCATGCTGCCGATATCCAGGCCAAGATGTGAACCCACTTCCTCAATATTTGTTGTTGTATACCCATGATATACCCCAGAATAAATTTCTCAAATTAAGAACATGAACTTAATTCAAGAGGGTTTTGGAGCAGACGTTCAGCCACAAGTTTGCCAGGAGGTCACTGATGATGCCAGTGGACCTATGCTGATTCACATGTGCTAAAGATTAAACAATCCTTTCCTTTTGCTCCCCTGAAGCGTTTAGAGGAAATACTAAATCTCGTGTCTAAAGAATGTAAAGCTACAAGAGTTGCAAGAATATAAAAAATAAAGGTCAAAAAGCATTCCAAACATATACTAGTATAGATTTATGCATACATGTGTAATACTGTATCTAATACTAAAGATAATGTTAAATCAGCTATTTATTGATTGCTTTGGGATTTACAGGACATGATTTTCTTTTTCTTGCCTGTTAGCTTTTGAGGCGTAGTTATTGTTTTAGCTCCCATGAGAAGGAATATGTGATGTTATGCCAAAGACCTTAATTCTCTGAGATGTTCTTATCTCACTGAATAACATACAGGATTTGGCTTTTTGAAAATATATTCTCCTACTTGCACAAGTTTAAACTGGAGAGGGATGTTGTCTAGGCTTTACATCACTACAAACAGCATAGCAGATGTGCTTTTGCTGTATTAATATCCTTTAAATGTTGCAAACATCTATTTCAACATTATGGAAACACTGCATGTAACTTCTAGGCAAGGCAGCTAATCATTCCTCTGTCAGTGAAAATGTATGAATAGGATGAACTAGTCATTTTCTTTTATTCTGAGTATTTGTTTTTGCATATCAGGAGCTCTTGAACAGCACTGTCCTTTGAATATTTATTAATTTGCTCTGCTTTGAGAAAACAGTGGGAAAACAAATATTTGCTTGCTTCGAGGTGTGTGCAGCTTGCTTTCTTCAGCATTATAGAAGTTTTCATTAAACATTTCTAAAGAAAAAAAAAATCTGAGTTTGGATTATTAGTTCCTTTTATGCTACTTACAAAAATTACACTACTTACAGGACTATCTCACTAGCTGTGCTGCTGGCAATTACTAGCACCACGAGTACTCATAGAATTCAATGTTTGTGCTGCAGAAGGTAAAAGCTGTAATGGATTTGGGACAAACTGGGCTATGAAGCAGTCCAGTGGTTTAATCACGTGTGAAATGCTTATTGAATGTGATGTGAAACAATCACATTCACTTGCTAGAAGGAAAACGTTTTCCCAAGACAATTCTGTGTATATCCCAGAACAGGATAGAAAATGGCAAAAAGAATAGGATTTTTTTAATTTTTTTTTTTTTTAAAGTTAACAGAAGACATTGCAAGTGGTTTTTTTATTGCCTGTAACACATTTTATGACAATAACGTAAATGTACAATTTTCCTTTTATAATGCACCTAAGAGAAAACTACAGCTGTGTATTATGATAGTAGCCTGCTTAAGCACTTGCTGTGGTTTATTCAGGCATATTGTGTGTGTGTTGACTGTAATGCTTCTTGTACTATAAACCTGGGATACATATAGGTATGCACACACATATGCATGCATATGTGCATAACACACTGTTACTTTTCATGCTTACATGTATTTCATACAAAATTTCATTTCACATTCATATAATGGCAGTTTAATAAATTTGATTTTCTGACTGAAAAAGTAGACAAGTGTTTTTCCACAAAAATACTTAATCTTCAAGTGTTTGGTCTTTAATTTAGCCTGTGGTCTTCTGTCCATTTATGAACATTCCTATATATGGAGGACCAAGGCTGAGATAGCCTTACTGTAGTAAGCATTCAGTAGTAGCCTTAACACAACAATTGTTAGAAAATATTATTAGGAAAAATTGCTGGTTGAACCTGCTTGGGTGTATTTTGTCCATAATTCACCAAAACACGACAAACTGCGATTTTGCTAGAGAGATAACACACCAAGGAATTTTGGAACATGGCACAAGTCCAGCTCTTTTGCCCAGTGCTATTTGTTACTGAGAGACTTAAAATTTACAGAATGGCCTACAGCTCTGTTTCCTCCTTCAATGTCACTGAGTTCACTACAATTTAAAAATTCACTGAAACAGCTTTAATTCATACTATGAGCTCCATCTTTACCAGAGTGGAAAGCAAACCTTCATAGGACATCTTCTTCCACCAATTTTTCACTCCTGGTAGACTCTCTTCTCACCTTCCCTGAAGACTGTAGGAACAGCTGGAACAGAAAAGGAGCAGGAGGCAACACGTGGAATGCTAGAACGTTGCCTGCTAGTTTATTCTAATAGCTAGTGATTTATTCTGCATGGGGAGAATTCTGTGTTGTTTTACTGACAAAAAGTGACCTCAGTATACTGGAATTTTTGATACATTCATTTTTAAGTGTAGTTTTATATTTCAGGCATTTTACCTCAGACATTACGTTAACACTTCAGAAATACCGTGTTCTGGCTTGAATGTACTAAGTTAAGGTGAAGAATGGTCTTTGGCAATATCACACTGTAATTACTTTGTTAATACAACAAATATAAATAATTATCAATATTATTGGTCGTCTAGTTAACACCAATGAAAAACATATAAATGTAAAGTCCATGTCAGGTCACCAGTCACCTCTCTGGTGAGTATTACTAGTTAGACTGAAATGTCCTATCCACATCCAACTTTAAAGAATGCTGCTAGTTTTTTGAAGTATTTTGTTCCTGTAGCATCACCAGGTCCAATGGTATTACTGCTGGATGTTTTTCTTTTTCCCAAGGAGGTTAGCAGAATAATTCTTTTGGACATTAACTGCAATTTTCTGATTGTTGTTTGGGTGCAGAAAGAGTGCTAGCCTGTGTGTACAGGAGGCATATGGGGGTATTTGCCATTAGAACAGCTCCACATAGCAATGTGTGGTTTGCAATACCTTTTGTAGAATTATAGAATCATAGAAATTGGTTTGAGGATCTGCTCCATGATCTTGCCAGGCACAGAGGTGAGACTGACTGGCCTGTAGTTCCCCGGGTCTTCCATATTTCCCTTTTTGAAAATAGGGGTTATGTTTCCCCTTTGACTTCCTCTTTGTTGGAATGCATCGCTCCTGAGCTTGGAGGAGGTGATCCATGAATATTAACCACCTTTCTTGGGCCCCTCTTCCCTCCAGGGCTTTATCCCATGCAACTGTGCCAAGCAGATCCCTGAAGAGTCTGCTCTGCTGAAGTCCAGGGTAGTAAGCTTGGTGTGTGCCCTCCTCTCTGCCCTAAGAATCTTGAACTCCACCATTTCATGGTCACTGCACCCAAGCTTCACATTCCCCACCAGCACCTCCTTGTTGGCGAGAACAAGGTCCAGTATGGCACCACTCCTCGTTGGCTCCTCTATCACTTTCTAACATCATGTGATTTCTTCAGAATATAGAAGTGTGTTGCTTCCTGTGAGGATGTGCTTACAGTTCTGGTTCATGGAAGTCTCCTTCCACCAACACTTTCTGGTATTTTTATCCTGCTGCTCCTATATACTGCTTTCTGTACTTAAAGCATAGGGACCATCCATAACACTGGCATTCCCAGCAAGGAAAAATCAGAAGTCAGCCTTCAGTCAGCCCTGGGATGATTTCAGGGCCACCATATCACCAGATTTTCCTATAAATAGTAATGTTTCAAAGAGTGATGAGCTGCATATTTTATGTCCTCCTCAGGAAAGTTATTTTTGGGCTTTGGTTACTAGGGTCTCATTGAGATCAGTGGGAACAGTCTTCTGGACTTTGGTACTATCTCTGATACATAATTTTTCAAGTATAAAAGAAATGGATAAAATACAGCATTTTTCCTGCATAGCATTTCATCCAGTTGTGAAACAGCTTGACAAATTTTTTTATCTATTCAGCTCTACCAGTAGTTAACATACTGAAATTTATCTAGTTCGGTTTTAGTTTTAATTTCTTTTCTGTGTGTCTACTTCTGTGCAACTGAAGGCAGTAATACCACCTGCAAAATATGTCATGCTTAAACCAAGAGGTACAAAGATGCTAATTCCACTAGGGTTAGTAGAAGTTCGCCAGGAACTACAGTGAGATCGGGATTTCATTTACTGCTTTGCTTACCACATATTGCATAACTAATCCTTATGCGCTGGGGAGATGCCAGTTCCAAAGTTACTTAAGTACATTTTTGATTTTTAAATAACACTTGTCTTTTGACAATCACTTTTACTTTGATATCTGTTCTTAAAACCACCTCTTGTGGGTAGAAAAATAATACTACTCATTTCACTGACATTTTGGTAATAGTATAATTTTCGGCCAGTAATTTCATATTTTTCCAAATATAAAATTATGTACTCGAAATTCCTTCTTTCCTTTCTGTGTCTGGAGGCTGTCTATGCGGCTTTCCATTTATGGGCCATGTTGAATATGGAATACAACCATGTGCATATATAAACCATGCATATTGAGTTTCTGCCTAATCTTCCAGTTTACTGTAGCTATGGACTCTCTACCACTCTCAAGAAAAAAAAAAAAAACTGAATATGAAACCTTAAGTCAAGGGCCAGTGAGTTTGAAAAATTTTGTAGCTGGATCAGCAGCACACTGTACTTCAGGCACCAACCTAAAAGCAGAAGCAGAATTGCAGTTGATTAAAGAGTAATCACTGGATTGCCCTGAAAATACAGCCCTTCTTCAGTGCCTCTTAAAGGATTCATTATTCAGTCCCAGGTGCAGTGTGTTTTGACTTATTAGCAACTTCAAAAGAAAACAGGGAAATGTCATTTTTTGGTTTCTATCAGTGTGCTCGACTTTGATTACTTTGGAAGATAGGCTCTTATTCCAAGACGTTTACAATCTAAGATCAGATTTTGGCACCCTTGCTCATGCTGAATAGCATTAGTCAGGGCTGAGCTGCTGCTCATTCAGGTCACATAGATCAGAACTAGTCATCAGTTGAGATGGTGGTGTTCAAACATCTTTCCGTGAGGCAGTGATGCCAATGTTTTTCTGCTGCTTTTTTCTGTTTATCTGTGCCTCTTTTTTATATAAGCACCATAAAACCCCCTCCAGTTAAAAAAAAAATGCTTTGAGCACGAAACTGAATGAATGAAACTGTTTGGCATTCAAAGGATGAGGAGGGACTTTGTAGAGAAAGAATAGCATGGAAGAAAGCCCCGTATACCAAACACAGTCCTAAGAAACAGACCCTAAAGGTTGGCAGATTTTCACTGGACTGCCAGTAGATGAGCAATGATTAGTTTGCCCTTTTAAAATGTTGTCTCCTGCCAACCCCAAATCCCCTTCTCCCATTTCCAGTGCAGCATTCAGCCTGCAGGATAAGTGGATGATGAGGTACACGCTTGTGGTGTGGAAGGGATTCAAACAATGTGAATGAGATTTTGATCTTCTGGGACTTCTGTGATACAGAGAGTGAAGAGGAGGAAAGACAAACTGGTCTTCATTTGTAGAAAAAGCTTTCATCTTTTCTGTGCTGTGTGGCTATGGCTGAGGAGAGACGAGGGGAGTTGTCTTCCTGCTTATATCAAATTGCCGGGCCTTTAATTTTGACCAGATGCACCATGCAATTATGGCAGCTGATGGATAGTTATAAATGAATTAGTCTTTGGCAAACTGAACTTTATTTCAACTAAGATCAGCATCACAGAAGACACAGGAAAGCAAATTTTGTGATGGGATCGGTGCATTTTTGAAATGCTCAGATTTCTTGGCAGAATGAAAGGACGCATTAGTGCAAAGAGGCCAAGTACCCTAATTTCTAAGCATACCTCTGGAACGGATGCCTTGCTGCTCTTCCCACAGAGCAGGCAGGACTAAATACCGATGGGCAGTCTGAACCTTGCCTCTGTTTGCTGAACTTTCCTTTTTGCTGTGGTTCATATTGGGGTAATAGGTAGCATTCCTGACACTGCCATTGCGCTCCCCACACTAATTGTCACGAAGTACAGAAGGTTCAAGCACGCTCGGTTCCCAAGGCTGCTAATGAGCCCTCAGCTCTCCTCACCCTTAATGAACTAAGGTTTGTTTGTGGGGGATTCTTGCCCGTCCCTCCTTTTCCCTGGCCAGGGGAGGAGGCAAGAGTTCACACAACCGAACAATGACTTTACAGTGTAAAGACGACGCAGCTGTGCCATCTGAAGCCGTCCTCGGTTATGAGCAACAAAGCTTAAATAGATTGTACTGTGAAGAGGTACAGCTCTGTGAGTGTGAAGCATAGCTTTTGCTTCTGCTTCACTGACCCGTCTGCTTGCGGCAGCGACGGGCCCCTGACGGGAGCTTAGGCAGGGAGAGCTGCGGAGGGCGACTCTTTCAAAACCACTCTCTGTAACGCCGAGCGCAGGGAAGGAAGCAAAATGAAGTTTCAGTTGATCTCTGACGGGGAGGGGGGGGTACTGCTGCATTCTCCAGAAAATCCCATGCCCTCCATTGAGAAGTCATTGGTTCCTAATCCACTTCAGGTGATTAATAAGGCCACTAAAGCAAGCGGTAGTGCCTAAGTTTTAGCAATAGACAGTACTCACCACAAGTGCAAGCACACACACACAACCCCCTAAGCAAATCACTGTCTTACTCTCTAGAGGTGCTTCATGTACTGTAGGTTAGGATCATCAGAAATTTGGGCTAAACTGCTGTTTATCATTTATTTCATCTACCTTTCTTTAGGCATTTCAGTTACGACACTGTGTCATCCTGTGGCTATATTAATCTTTCTGCAAATATGTATGTGCTATATGTTTGTGCATATATGTACAGGTACACATGCATGAAAATACAGGTGCATATAAATACAGCTACACGTGTTCTTGAAATACACAGGAGTATATTAATATACGATATATTTATGATATGTATATATTATATGTAAAAATATTACATGCTTTCCTAGAAACATTATTCCCTGTATATATTCAGATATATATTTACACAGGAAAACACAAACATACTCTAAATGCTGTACTCTTGCTATAATAGCAAATGAAAATTTCAATCTCTTAAAATAACTGTTAATTGTAATAGCAGTGAGAGATTTAAGGTTATCAGTTATAATACTCTGGACTAATCCTTGCACAATGCTATACAAAGGTGAAGGTTTTTTTAAAAAAAGTTTTACTGGTAGATTAGTGAAAACAAAAGCAGCATCTGCAGAAGAAATCTATTTTTTCTGTAATAGGCTGTTTGAGGTCATCGTTTTGGTTTTTAATAATGCACAGAAACATCTGCTGTTTTCCTCGATCGCATGAGAGAGAAAAGGAAAGAAAGAAATTAAGAAGGAGCTTTTCTTTTGCATTCTCAAGTGAACAGAGGCAAGAAAAGAAATAAAGCAGTCCAGGTTTAAATACCTTGACGTGTGCATGTGCAGGTTCAAAACTTTAGATTGCTCTCCCTCCTGGCGTGGTGGGTTGATAGCCCCGGGAGCAGTGGCGAAAGTTGACAACCCCCCACGGCTGACCCCTCATGTTCTCTCTCGCCTAATCGAATTTTACGTGTGTTTCCAGATAGCTGATCAGCTTCCCTGGATTTCGCTGACGCCACAGGAAAGCTTTGCCTGAAGATGGAAACACTGGAGTCGGAACTGACCTGCCCTATCTGTCTGGAGCTGTTTGAAGACCCGCTGCTGCTGCCTTGCGCTCACAGCCTCTGCTTCAACTGCGCGCACCGCATCCTGGTCTCCCACTGCGCCACCAACGAGCCGGTGGAGTCAATCACCGCCTTCCAGTGCCCGACCTGCCGCTATGTCATCACCCTCAGCCAGCGCGGTCTAGACGGGCTCAAGCGCAACGTCACCCTGCAGAACATCATCGACAGGTTTCAGAAAGCCTCGGTCAGCGGGCCCAATTCCCCCAGCGAGACCCGCCGGGAGCGGGCGTTCGATAGCAACAGCATGTCGTCCTGCGAGAAGGTCCTCTGCCAGTTCTGCGACCAGGACCCTGCCCAGGAGGCAGTGAAAACCTGCGTTACCTGCGAGGTGTCCTACTGCGAGGAGTGCCTGAAAGCCACGCACCCCAACAAGAAGCCCTTCACCGGCCATCGTCTCATCGAGCCCATCCCGGACTCTCACATCAGGGGATTAATGTGCTTGGAGCACGAGGATGAGAAAGTTAATATGTACTGCGTGACTGACGACCAGTTAATCTGTGCCTTGTGTAAACTGGTCGGGCGACACCGTGACCATCAGGTGGCAGCTTTAAGTGAGCGCTACGACAAGCTAAAGGTTAGTGCTACCTATCGGCCTTTATAGTCACGCGGCATATAGTTGGGAAGGAAGGTGCCCTTTGGTTGCATGCTAAATTCCTCATTTGGGCAGGGGTTGGGAAAGGGAGGTGTGCGTTCTCTAACCAGATGAGATACACATGCAGATCTATACATGCATTTGCTCATCACCATTGAAAAGGTGTCGGATTTTGCATAAGGAAAGATTCCTCAGTTGTGCTTTGCTTCCTCTATAGCTATCATAAGGAATATGCAGCATATACTACTGTTTAGGTGAATTTTCTTATCCTACCTACAGCTTTATTTGTGGCAGCTGGCAAGGTTTAGCGCTGACTGCACACACACAGGCGCTGATTGAAATGTCAGGCATTCTTTGCATACGCTCCGCTGTTGATTATTTTTCATTTGGTCGCTTTCGTTGTGAAAAGACCTTTGCATCACTGCTAACAGGCGATGCATTTATCCGTGCCGGCTTCAGGGATGCCAGCTGCCCGCCCAGCCAGGGAAACCGAATGCCAGCTCTGCTCTTCTCGCGCTGCCTCCCACCCGCGCTCGCAGGCGGCGCAGTCCTGGAAACAAAACCGAAATTGTTTCTGAGCTTCTTGTGGCATTCCCACAGTTCGGTGAGCTTCCAACACATGCCCTTGCCAGGTAGCCAGGGGGCTCCGGCATCCCCTTGGCCCCGTGCAGGATGCCCTAGGTGGGGTGGCGGTGGGCAGCCGGGTCACAGGGCGCTCCGGTGGCTCTCCAGGCTGCCGGCGGAGGCACAGCTCCCGCTGAACAGCAAGGCCACCGCGAGTGGCCTCCCACCCATCTGGCTGTACGTTCCTCTCGTGCCGATTTGGGTGCTGCTGCAGAGCAAAGGCAGGAATTAAGCACCTCACGCTTCCCTCCACCCACTCCCCCCAGATGGTCTGCGTGTGCCTGTGTGTGGCTTGGTGGGGGGGGGGGTTAAAGATGGACTGCCATTGAGAACCACAAGCGTGGAGATGATATGCCAGCCTTCCCACGCAGAATTTCAGAGGTGGAAAAAGAAACTGAATTAGTAGGTTTAACTAACGGAGAGGGTTTTTCTCAAATACCTTCAGACAAAGATAAGTGGCTGCACATGTCTGGGATAACTTTATGTGAGTGTGTGTAAAACCTGCACCCGCACGCTGTGTGGATTTTGTGCCTCTGTGCACGTGCAAACACGCAGGTCATATTCTCTGATTGTAGTAACATAACGGAAGATGCTTCTTCACCTGGACCGGAGAGCTTCCTTTCGTCTCTTAAAGACTTTTGTATTTACTAAGGAGGAGTTGTTATTTTTGCTTTCTGACCGGGTTTGTTATTTTAATAGGTAAGAGTTTGGCCACTGATAAAATGGGACATGGAATATAAATGCGAATAGAAGGTGCATGGACTTACAGTGCTTTTCAGTAATCCAGCAGGTTTATCTCCTTAACAGGTGCTACTGTTTAGTAAGCTAACAGTGTATCGTTTATCAACTTTATATGAGTAGGAATGCAGTACTTAGCATGAAATACCTTCAACATTAAATACTGGATAAGTATATTTTTGAGGGTGTAAAAAAAATAGTAAACATTTCTCAGTGTTGACGTACGCGCGTATGGCAAGTCTTGAAAGAAGACTTTAAAAGGCATGTCTCTTCTCTTGAGATCTTTGACTTAATATTGCAGATAGTTAGGGAAAAATATGAGGGTACTTTTGCATGATCTATGACTTTTCTGTGGAAAGATGCCAAAGCAAACTCTGAATGGGTATCACAGACAGGCAAGTAACATTCCCATTAGATGGTACCCAGTCTAGCTGACTTGGCAGAAGCCTAATAGAGTACTTTCCGCCAGCCTCCTTGAAGAGTAGTTCAAGTACTAATTTAATGGTTAGCACAGGCCTGGGTCAAATAACTCTTTCCTTATAATGGCAACTCCTTTCACTGTTTATAAGATCTGTACAATTTTATTTTTTTTTGAAGTGTGGACTTTCTTTGTATCTAAACTATCTAAAAGTAGTTTATACAGACAATTATTAGTATACGTGAAATCCAGTTACTATCCTCTCTGTCATGAGGCCGACTATTTCACTTTGCTAATGTCAGTGATGGCATCAGTCATGCTAATTATGCCAGCAGTTATGACACGTTTATACTCTGAGCCCAGGAACGGTAGGCTAGGTGGGTTCCGTCCAGATCCAGCATCCACTCTCTGTGGACAAGAAGGTAATCTGAAAACCATGTCTTTCCTTTCTTCATGGCATCTTCCATCCCAGAAATTTGTGCTGTTTTATGTATTGAACTCTGAGAATGAGATTTTCAGGTCAGTAGATTGGCACTTATCCCTCAGGAGTAAAGGAACGATACCTGTTCACACCAGTGTTTGGTAGCTGATGGGCGAGAATTTCAGGTCGATTTTCATGTTCAGGTCTCCTCCTTCCTAAATGGTGTTACAGCCTTTTGAGTCACTGGCTCTGCTGCTAACGTAAATCTTAGGTACAAGGTGCAGATGGTCTTTGTTAACTTACACATAATGTGCACGTGCTGTTAGCAAATTCAATGTTCAAGTGGATCACAAAATCTCTACCTGAAAAAATGGATTCTTGTTTGCTATATTGCTGCCACAAGTTTTAAAAATACATGGGGTTTGATAGATAGGCTACCTAAACCTTTAGAAAAAATTCTGAAAGAATGAGCATGCGGTAGCCGATAGTATAGTGGATTCATTCAAAAATGGGTGGTTAATTGTATCTTTAAAAAAGAAAAGCAAAACTGCTTCAAGCGACACTTTCTTTCTTGTGATTTTTCTTTTTAAATCGACACATTGTTGATGCTGCTAACAACAGCAACTGGTGTTGCTCTGGGTGTCAAGCTATGCTAATTACTTGCATTTTCTTCCAGCGGTGTTACTAATTATTTAAACAATATCTCACCCTTCACTAAGCATAGGACAAAAGATGCCATTACAATCTAGCTCCTTTTGTGGCAAAAATGAAACCCCTTAATTAGGAGTTCTGTACACTTGTCCAACAGAGACATCTATGCTGAAGTGTGTTTAACAGTCAATGTAACAGCAATTGTGGACATCTGAAAATGAGAAAGTGTTTTCCTTTGGCAACTACGGCTCCAACCCTGAGAGGTGCTTTTCTTTCTCAGCTTGTACCGGGGTGGAGGGGGTTGAGGGCACTTGTGTTCTTCCAGGAGCAATCCTTTCTGGCTTAGTTACGTGATCACATGGTGTACCTTCACGCTTATACTTGTTTCAGTGTTTACAGATTTGGTGTTGGGTTGGTTTTGGTTTTTTTTAAGTAGATCATAGACAGATGCATATTAAAAATGGAAAAATCATAAGCCAAGACCAAAACAGAGAACAGGAAATATCCTGGCGATATGCTGTATTTGTGAGGTGGTGGTTAAACTTGCAGCATAAATTAGAAATAATTTTTAACTACATAAAAAATGAGAGCTTTAAAAATAGAAGTTGCAAAAGCTTATGCTTAGCCCACCATATTACCTCAAAGAAAAATGTTTGTGGCTAATTACTTTTGATATTGATTATTTGCTTTTTGTCTTGTTGCAATGGAAAGTAAAAGACAATTGGAAAGTGTGTCCATTTTTTTTAGAGAAAATTCATAAAATTACCATTATTCTATAGATTTATTTAGACTCAAGAAAGTGATGAGTGAAAAGATAAGATTAGTTTTGAACAAGAGAGATCTTTATGGGAGAAGTTACAAGGTGTGGATGGAAAGATATCACTCATTTAATATTAGCGAATAGCCATGAAGAGGTGTAACAAAAGAGCCAGCTCGATGGTAAACCGTATTTTTAAATGGTGTAAAGCCAGCATAACTCCATTGAAACAAATTATTTTACTCATTGTCGTATTTACTGAGAATCTGGCCACTGACGGATATATTCTTGCCAAAAAATAATTTTGGCACAATTTCTGTACCGCTTAGTCAAGAAAGATCTTTTGTTGAATCGAACTGCTGTAGGTTAGCTGTGGTTCTCCATGTTTTTGTTTGAATCTTATTAGTGCTGACGTGTATTGGGCATGTTTACGAAGGCAGCACAGCCCTCTGAATGGCACTCAGCAATTGCAGGAACAAAAGGGAGCTTCTTATTTGTGTGTTTTTCACCTAGTTTAGCGCCAGAATCCATACACATCTATCTTTCCTACACTGTTGATTCAGGATGCAAGGATTCGGTTTTCTACTGTGTGTCAATTCAATTACTCACAAGTATTTTTTTGGTGGGAAGCAGCCATAAACTGTTTCCACGTAGGGAGAATTACTTTTAACCCTAATAAACCTACTTTGACTGTCTAAAGGTAGGAGACTTTGTCAACTCCACAGCTTCTACAAATAGAGCACAAAAATATGTCTGCTGCCCTGCTATGTATATTATGAATTAAAAAACTTTTCATGTTTAAATGTCTTTGCAGAGATACTGGCAAAATATGTGTTGAAGCTTTGCAAGTATTTTTATTTGGCATTATTTTGTAGTTGCAGATTGATCATTAATTGGTATACTGTGATACCATAAGAACCCTGCATGTACAAATCTATATTCATACAAACAGTGGGATTGACAATCCGGGAGCATTGGTTTCTGGATTTACATATAAATATATTATGCACATACACATAAATATATGTCTATATAGATTTTATTCATTTTGTGCACGTATTTATAGTGCTTGTGTTAGTCTATAAAAGAAATACTAAATACGTTTGTATGTATGTGTGTGTAGACTTGTTTTTCTAGCATAGAAATACATGTGATTTCTAGTAATGTCTAAATTCGTGAATATCTAGAATCTTGAATTTGAATAAATACATGTATAGCTATATTTTAAGCAAGTATATACAGTTTCATATATATGTTTAGGTCAGCAAAATATATTTGATCACATAGATTTATAAACTACATGTTAATTATTTTACTGGGTATCCATTTTTATGCATATATCTTCTTATAGTAGCTGAATATTTTCACATCTAAATTTATACTTCCCCTGTGTACTCTTAACTTTGCTAACTTTCTATTTAGTGGCAGCTATTTAACTAACAAAAATCCAACTGCTAAGCAAAGACATAGTATGTCAGTGTTATAGTGATATGTGTTATGAAATATTTAGATAAGTGGCACTTTCCTTTACATTGTACCTAATAGATTCAGAGTGTAGGAAGTTACTTTCTATAGTGCCAGTTATGCAGGTTTAACATATAGGTAAAACACTATATCCAACCTGACAAAATGTGGAACTTGTGGACTTTCATTATTATTAGATTAGATGTATCTTGATACTATTATTAGATTATTATTAGATTAGATACTACTTGACAGATATTTCAGTATATTAATTTTTTATTAAAATAGAATGATGAATGGTCACATCTATTAGTATGGAATATTATCTGATATTACTTAACCCAGAAATAGATGCAAAAAAACCAGCTAACTGGCTGTGCTTCCGTATTTGCAAAGATCCCAAAATATTAAGTTGTTGTCTGGAAGAAGATCAATGTAGGAATGAACTATTTTACTACAAAGGTTTTCCAGCTACTCTTATTTTATTACAGTAATATATAAATATTAAGGCAGACTTTACAATATTCTCTGGTTTTTTGGGAGGTTGTTTGGGGGCATTGGTAGATTTCAGACTGTATTAGCATAGTTGGAAGTTCCTCGTGTTTATGACTGTGGATAACGAACTATGATTTTACAAGAGTTGTCAATACTATGAGATTGTTTTTATTTTATCTACCTAAGATCCTTTAAATAATATAAGCTATAGTTTTTTAACACTTACTTACTTTCATAAATTTAGCAGTTGGCAAGTCTTTCAAAAATGTTTGCATGCTACTTATTTCCTTCAATTTTTGGTGGAAATGATGGTGCTGAAGGCATAATCTATTCAGGAAGAACAAGAGAATTAAATAAATTTATTAACAGTGCAGCATAATTATCTTTGTTCTTAGGAATCTGGTTTCCAAGGAAGCCAGACTAGGCATTAAGTAAAATATATTTTCATACTTTTCCATGGATCTGGTCCAAACTCTTCAGATAACGAACTTTAAGTCCATGTTCAAGCTCTGAATTTGATTATTGTAATGACTTCTTGACTAACCCTTCGTTGCTTATGCATTGTTAGACAATATGAGGCTTGAAAATTGGTGGTGGAATATAATGCACGACACAAACCTCCTCAGAATGTGAATTTGTTTTTAAACAATAAATAATAAAGCAATAAAAATGGAAAGGAAGCAAATAGATGAGGTTAAGGGCAAATAAGAAACTGTTTTAGAACGTTGGGCACAGATTGACCCTTTGTTTAGGAGAAGTAGTGTCTGCCTCCCAAAGTAACAAAGGTAGGGTTGGTAACAGGAGAAGGTACAAACAAGTGACCTTTCAAAGGTAGAACATTTACAAGTTTTAGCATAACAGTACGTTTTCTTATAACTGATAAATAGAAGGAGTAAGCAAATTCTTGCAGTACTTTAGCAGGGACTGATAAAGCTGGTTGGGAGAGTATGGCTAAAAGCACTCACCACGGATACTAGGCTAAAACTCGCATTGTTCAGTGGCGTTGAGAGTCGGGTGGAAGCGTATGAATATGTGTGTCTATACATTAGGTATGTATATTCTGAACTTATTTTAAGGTATAACCTTATTTTAATGAAAATATTAAAAAAAAAAAAAACAAACTGGTAGCAAATACATTTTCAGACAAAGGTGAAGGTGGTTAATAGTATTGCTTTAAATAAGAAGAAACCCACTCCAAAACCTGGATGTAAAAATCTCCCAAAGAGGCACTGCAGAACACTCAGTATTCAAATTTCTCTCAAGCTTTAATTTAATATGTTAAATTACTCCATGAAGAGAAATCCAAATTGCTTTAACTCTGCCCTATAATGACATAGGAGCATGTTTAAAATGTTTCAGTTCTTCATCTTATGTTGAGCAGTTTTCATGACCTATTATATCTTTTTTTCATATTATCTGATCTCAAAACACAAATCCAGAGATGATCCCAGAACAGTACTTTCANTCATATTATCTGATCTCAAAACACAAATCCCAGAACAGTACTTTCCATTTCAGGCTTTACAAGTGTACAACTATTATGATATTCTTTGGCCCTCTTTTTTTCAGTAAAATGTACACTTCCTAGCAAAATGATAATACTTGTATGTATCCTCAGCACTGTGAAACCTGTACATAGGGGTTCATACCAATCAGAAATGGTGCCTAATTTGGAAAGCCTGAATACTCTGTGGAGCGGGAAGCTCCTCCAGGAGGTTGCGGACTGGGAAGCCGTGTTGGGTTGCTAAAGCACACTTTGGGCTCAAAGCCTGATATGGGTGATAAGACTGTGTGGTCCCTCTTTCTCCCATCCGTATTTTTACCTCTCCCCCAAACCAGCCGCCCACCAGCCATCCAGCCCTCTACCTCTCTTGGCGTCTCTTGACCCTCCACGCAGGAAGTCTTTTCCTTTGCTAGGAAGGAACTTGTTGCCCTTGAGAGTGAACACCCACACTGATGATGTGGGATGAGGAGATTCCTGCCCTTTACAGCTTTCATGTCTCATTTATAATGCGCTCTTGCGAATCAGATAGAGCCTGCTCTGTTTTCCAGTTACCTGAAGTCAGTCAAAAATTAAGGAGGAGCAAAGAAAATGGAATATTAGATGATTTTAGCATAATGTGACTATACTGAGTTATTACTGGACCTTCTATAAATGCTTGCTTAAGCAATTCTTACCCTTTTAAAGTATAAATGCTTAATTGAAAGTTCATTGTCTTCATCAATTAAATGCTTAGAACATGTTGAGTAGCTAATAAATAAGTAATATATCACCGATTTTCTTGATGATGTGCCTTGGTGGTGCCATCAGGATTGCTTTTTACAATAGCCTTTTCTTTTTCAGTTTCTGCAGGCTGGAGTGGAAGTATCACTTGTTTTACAAATTTCTCCTTTGTGTGGGGTGTTGGCCTTAAGCCATATCCCAGTTTATGGCTGTGGAAAGGGAGCACGTGCAAGGTTGGTTTAATGCCTTGGACAAAAGCGCCCGAGGAACTGGAGCTCTGAGCTGCCTCTGTACCTTACGGGTCCCCTCCGTTAGAGCTTACTGACCCGCTTTCAGCTGTCCCCAGTTGCCGAGATGTGAGACTTTGCCGTAGATAGAATTGCGCTGCAAAATGTAGAAAATACTGTGCCGCCTGATACCACCTGTGTGTCTCCACATACACCTCGTCCCCTCTGACAGGGCTCCGTGAGATTCGGAGCACTGAAAAATGGAAAGTGAACCAAAAGGGACGAGCAATGAGTCCGTAGTCAGGAGTATGGTTCTGTAGAAATACTTCCCCATCCATCTCAATTGCAATGCTATTTCACTTCCAGAATTTTGGGGCTGTTTATGTGTTTGTATTGAATGCATGCTCAAACTTGCATCAGTTTGACTTTGAAAGCAACAGGGTTTGGTGATTTCGGTTTTTTTTTCCATGCTCACAACATTTTCATTTTTGGAGAAATTAACATTTCCTGCCAAAATGTAATCTCAGTCTTCTCTTTTGAAACTTTGCAATTTTAGCTCCCTTACAGTATGTTGGCTATAACAACATAAAGTAGCAGTATGATCGTATAATTATATTTTACCATATGAGAGCGATCAAATTCAGCACAGATGAGAAATGTAATTGGAGTGCCTATGGCTAGCTTTTTCCTTTGTGATTTGTCTGTTCAATTAGTTATGATATTGAGAATGATCTTCTAAACTATGACAGACCCCTCATCCATAACCTTGTAGTGGCCCACAGAACATTGGCTGCAGAAATCAAATGCTGAAAATTTGAAATAGCAAGGATATTTTGCTTAAGTAATATACAACTTCATATCTATACAGAAGTTGATGGTTTTTTAAGGAAAAACAAAAAAAGGGAAATCTCTGTGGGCATTTGTGACTTTGGAATAGACAGTATCCCACTATACTATCATCTCTGCCAACAGCATCTGTAAAGTATAGAAATGATTTTACTGAATTTTACTGTGGCAATTCCGAAAGGCTCAATTAAAAAAAAAAAAGTCCTGCAATATAAGGTCTCGTACAAGTACATGAGATGTAATCCCAGCTTCAAGGAGTAGTCATTCAACTGTGCTTAGAACAAAATATGAAAGCAAGCATGACAGGTACATAGGAATTTTGTATGGTCACAGTAATATTCAGGCAAGCTGTTGGCATCATGTAATGGGTAAGATTAAATAAGGAAAAAAAATTAAATTAATATTGGCTAGTTCTACTAGTCAGTGGAGGCAATACTATTTGATTTCTTGTAATTGTTCTGGTTTGAAATACAATAGCCTCACTCCCCCTTGTCACTATGCTGAAAAGTCTGGCTTCTTGTGCCCTTCATCTAGGAGAGGAGTTCCCGTGCAACTTCTGGCTCTGTATGTCCTGTCTTATGTGCCAGTCTAATAACAAATTAATTCTGATATCCAAACTGATGTTAGTACACTGTTTCAACAGTACGCTCTATTGACTGAAAATTTACACTCCCTAAATTTAAAAAAAGAACTGAAATATGAGAGATTCCAAAATATGAATCTCTAGCTCATATCTTATGATATCTTATGAGCTAGAGATTCTTGTCTTTCATGGGTTTCAGATTTTATTTCTTAATGAAATTATCATTTTGATATCAAATTATTTTTCCAAGGGTATTCTAAATAAAATTAAAATAAGAACCTGGTAAAATGAGAAGAGGTCTTTCATGTAATATATGCAACAGCTTATATAAATTACAATAAATAGTGATAAAATGTAGTCTTTTTTTTAAAAGCTAAAAAGTAGAGGCGCCTTTTCAATGCCATTACTTCCTCGTGCCATACTATACGAATAATTTCTTACCGCATTACTTACTGTAGGCTCACCATTTGTGGGTGATAAATCGTTGTTAATACCAGGACAGATGAAGATGGGAGCAGCAATCTGCTGTTAGGCTGAGTGAAGAGACGGGAGCAAGAGGGGACGAAGCTCTTGGGTCCCAGAACTTATATCAGGATGGGATTGTTAATATACAGCTCTTTCAGGGGTATGCCTAAAATCAGCATTTTTTTCTGTATTTTTTCCTGTAATTCACACACATTTTGAAATACATACTTGAAAGGTATTAAACTTCTATTTTTGCCTCAGAAGATAAACTCTAACACAAACAAGCTGGAACATCTCTGATGGTAGATAGTACTGGAAGATTTCTTAGCGCACTCAGAGTATCAGAGCTGAAGGAAGCGATGGCTGATTTGAAGCTGATGATGAAAAAAAATAATAAAAGTGCTTCCCTGATCAAAATAATCCAGCTTTTCTCTTTTCTCTAAAAGTATCCACGTACATGCAAACAAAACAAAAAAGACTTGTCAAGCCCTCCTGTTTACCCCATGCAGTTTATATTGAGATTTCATGCTAATCTGTGAATAACAATGTCAATACAAGCTTGTGATCTATTTGAATGTCAGAGAAATTTTCCATATCTCAGTCTAGCTGATAGGCAAAATTAGTTTAAAGGTAAAAAAGAAAACACATCAACTTTCATTAACTACTAGATAAACAAAAACATCCTGTGACAAAGTGAAAGAGAAGAACCTAGGTTGCTGTGTTGGTTATATAGATTAATGTTCTCTTGGTAAGCACCCAGTGCTTTACTCAAAGACTGGCGGTTGCTGTAGGTTCCCGCATTCCCCACTGAAATTCCTCTCTGCGCTTCTGGGGACGTACTGGCTACTTTGAAATGTGAGGCTATGTGCTCGAGTTTTGTTATTTGCTATGATACAGTCAAACTTTAAAAGAGATTAAAGACGGGCAGCTGTTCACAACATATGTGTCTCGTGGTAGAAGCATTAAGCAGACTCGTTAGGCCATAGCTAATGACAGTGTGTGCAAACTTTATTTCCAGTTTAAGCCAGCAGCATATGGAGAATATAACTCATTCAAAATGAATTTGAACAATACCTATCATAATAAGTTACTAAAGAGAAGAAAACATATTGATGAGTGTATGGATGATGGTTCACCTGAGAAGATATTTTATAGAAGGTGTTTTATTTGTGGCCCAAAGACTCTAAGCACATACATGCAAGAAATCCCTTCAAAGGAATAATTGAAGGAACTATTAAAATATTTGAATGACATCATCAGTTTTAAAAAAATTAAAATTTGTCAATCCAGAAATAGATGTTTTCAATGCCTTTCCCAATATATCAAACCTGACTGTATTCTGTAAACTATAAAAGGGGAAAAATATAAGTGCAGATATGCAAGATATTGGTAGAGGTGAATGCTTGGAAGAGAAAGTCCCTGTGTTTTTCTAGTAGCCATGGACCTCCTGGTCACTGTATGGTCTTTCCTATGGTTCCTGTTTCCCCAGCGTAGATGGATGCTGGGGGCTGCTGGGGCAGTGGGTCACTCCAGGATGGCCCCACCAACGCTGGGGCTCTCCCATTGCACAGGGTGTTCTTCAGCTTGGTGGGAGAGAGCCACATTTGCTTTTCTCTGAGTGATTACTTGCTGTTGGAGGGCTAGCACTGAGGGTTAAAATTCAGCAACACATTGAAAACTCTGCCATGTGAGGGAGCTCCTGCATTGAGGCCCTTTTTCATCCCAACGGGTGATAGGTGCCCACTTACGGAAAGGACCCACTCAAGATGCCTGGTGAGGTTATGCAAACTTTGGGTGAATCTATATGATGATGCAATCTTTTCTTTCATGTGCTTAAGTAGGGGCAGGCGCTGTTCTTTCTCCTGCATTTGATTACAACCTTCAACTTAAAAAATGGGATGCAGCTTGCGGGGGAAAGGGCATTTTATTAGATGTACAATAATGTTTTCACCCTCTTTGGAGCATTTTGCATGATCACTCTTGAGGAAAAAGTGACCTTTCCATTCAGATCCACCAATCAGAGCAGCAACGATGAAGCTTTTTGTGGTTTTTACGTTGTCTTTGCCTCTGCTGAATTAGCTTTCTTTTCAGACTTGGTAAACACGTGCTCCAGCTCTCCTGAAATTCTGATGCACTGAAATTCTTATGCAGGAAGGATGCTATGAATTACTGTAGTTATTTTTGGGTAAGAATATTATCAGAGAAACATTTTTTTACTCCTTTAATTTCCTTGATGACTTCCAGCTTTGTCTGTACTTATACAAATTGAAAACCTTTGTCTGAACATACAGTGAATTACTCTAAGTAATGTCACCTCTTTAGATTAATAATTTTCTTGTAATGTCTTTTGTTAAAAGACGCTGGGTAAAGAGAGTGATAAGCTAATAAAACATTTTTCTGAACACCTGAAAAACATTTAAATGAAGTCTGAATTTTGAACAGTTTTAAATGGGTTCTTGCTCTGCCTAATCAGTTTGCATGTTCTCACTTGAAAGCAATGTAATTTTTCTGTCAAATAAATCACTACTATTCTTTAGGAAAAATCAAACAAACAAGCAAGCAAACAAAACCAATTTGGAGTTTTGCTCTTAAATCTCATAATGCTTAACTTCAGCACTGTTAACGTCAGTGAAGGCTTTAGATTTTAATGCGTACAATATCAAAATAATTTTGAATAAGTTAGGAAGCTATTTTAGTCTAATTGTTGCCTCTATTGTGTGCAGAGTTGAGTGTTTGCGGTATAGGGGTACAAGTAAATTATTGAATTACAAGGAAATGATTGTCACAAGTTAAAAATTCAGATGTGAGAGGGCTTATTTTGTAGTGACTGTGCTTAGAGTTGGCAATGAAACTGTCAATCCAAGGAAGAAAACAACACAAAAGTAAAGGAGAGGATGCTTGGTTTTTACTTTTTTTTTTTTTACTGTCATATCATAAGCATGATAGGAACCCTAGTTCACCCTGAAGTTCAAGACCGGAGTGCCTCATTGAATGACTCCTGCCTGCAGAACGGGCTCTGAATTTGCTGTCACGTGTTTTCCTTGGAGGAACTCGTTTCCTTCCTGAGGAGGTCTGCAGGGTCAGGCAAATATCCGATCTTGGAAGCTGCCTGTCTCAGGGTTGTTCTCTCTGAGTCATTATTTCTACAGAAAAATTCATAAGGAAAGTCTGTCAAAAACCCTGGAGTGAGCTAAGAGCTTCAGTAATGGGAAGCCATTTTAAACTGGGCATGCCAGGTAGAAGAGAAGTGTTTGAAGCTTTGGGGTTTTGTTCTCTTATATTGTATATATGTAATTTCAGTATTCTTGTTTAAAAGTCAGAAATTGTCTAAGTGGTTTCTAGTGTTGTGAAGCAGTAATTGCTCAGTAGTGTGGGTAAAAGACTTCCTGTCCAGTCTTAAAAATTTGGCCTTATTACTGCTTTTGCTTTATATTATGTTTAGAGTATAGAGCAAATTCTGACCTCAGGCACACCAGCAGAATCCCACATTGCTTCAGCAAATATTATCAGATTTGCAGATTATTCTTACTTCTAATTATTTATTTATTAGGTATTTATTATTGACTAGTGGGGTTTTCCTTATTTATACTGTTATCACTGAGGGTATGTTATGGGATCGCTGAACTGATTTAACAAGCCCACTGCTGCCAAAAAATGGTTCACCCTGTTACGTCGTTCTCCCTCTCTTTCCTGCACACTCCGGCACCCGTGCGACCCTTTGGTGGGCTGATCCCCTGCCTGTTCTGCAGGCAGCGAGCAGCCCCGGCAATGCAGTGGTGCAGGCATGCATGAGGTGGGACCACTGAGTCTGGTCCATCTTCCCCCTCTTCAGGCACCCAACTGTCTTCACTGCCCACAGAGGTGTACTCTAGGAAGGCTGCTCCACCAGATGCTGAGAGCAGATGCACAAATCAAGTGCCTAAAATACAATTTCCCAACCACCAAATCAACGGAATGGCTGGTTTCTGTGGGTCCACCATTTTCCCCCTCCTGTAGTGGTCCATCCCTACCGCCTCCTGAGCATCTGTGCCATGTCTGTCCAATTCCACCCTCAGCTATGCCAACTCTCAAGTTTGGTAAAAAAACTACTCCACATAGTGGATAATTTTCTGGATGTTTAGCAGGTTGAAATGACTCAGCGATGGGTCAGACTTACTCTGGTTCTGGCACAAAGTAAAAGATAAGGATCTTGCAGAGTAGGACAGGGAGGAAAGTAATTGAATAGACTTTAAATATTATCCTAAGGAAGGAGGAGCAATTCCACCTATAGCCCTTAACTGTATATAAAAAGGGGATATAGCAACTTCTCTATGTCCGGCTCTGCTAAGGATTGTTCTTTTAATCAGCACAGACCGCTGTGAAGATGTACAGATGTGACTCTTGACATTGAGTCAAGTTTTCAGAATTTGAGGAAAGCTGAAAAAAGAAAGCTTTCTTTTTCCTTGTGTCATTAAGTGGCGAAAAAGTATTTTTGCCAATAAAAACAACTGTATTGATAAACAAAGAAAAATAAAGTACAGAGGTACAAAAGTGGTGCTATAACTATGCCTATGCAAAGACTTTTTTCAGAACAAAAATTCCTTGCAGAAGTTACACCCATCACATGATGTTAAGGCTCTGGCAAAAGCTTCTAATATAACTTCTAAAGTGAAGTTGTGGCTTTTGTTGGGAATAGTGGTAGGAGAACAAATTTGATCTTTCGAGATTTTTAGCCCCCTGCTATGAGTTTTGCCCAATGATTAGGCTTCATGTCACCCCCTAGTATGTGCTTAGAACTTACTGTAAGTCCTCCAGACAGTTCCAAAAAACTGAACAAATATTTCACAAATCTGGTTTGAAGTTTGAGCTTGGAAGCAGTCACAGAAGTCATTTGTTTTAGATTTCCTTGAGAACCCTTACTAAATTTCTAGTAGGGATACAATCTTTTCTGCTTTGGGAAAAGTTCATCCATGAAAAATACAGACAAAACTGAGGATTTGTTATTTATGTATTTATTTTGATTTATACACATGACTTTTGAAAGACTCCTGGAATATTCCTTAAAATATAGTGGAATGGATCTTTATGGTAATTCCCTTTTAACCACAAGCCAGCAGGACCTCAATAACTGTGCTGCAACAGGTGTAGATATATCTGATTTTTAAGAACTCCTGTCAGAGCCTTCCCATTTTCTCACAGACTGCAGGATCAAATGGGCTTAGGAGTCATGCTCACTAAAACGAGGCTATTCTAAACTAAATAAAGAGCAAATTCCAAAACACATCAGAGCTAATTTGCCATTGTTTTCACCATAAACCATAATGAATCCTCATCAAATGAATGCAGCTGCTATGGTGCTGTATCCAAAATAATGTAATTAAATTGCTGCTTGGGGAATTTTAGAATATAAATTTGGCAGAGACTCGTTACTGGCAATTCGACAGCGAAGCATTTATAATCTTATTCAGAGAGGTGATCCTGTGTTCTGTCATTCTAAGAACAGAGAGAGGAGAAACAGAATCGGGATGACAAATGACCAGACCGAAATCTGAAACAAGAAACCACAAGAACTTCAGGCTAATCCAAGCCATGCTGGAAAGCCTATTGGGAAGGAAAGGGGAGGACAGGAGGAGAAACCTTAGATGAGTTACATTAGAAAAATTCTCCACCGTGCTCCACGGTGACAAGGTCAACGAGGAAAGAGGGTCCACCAAAGGGAGCCTGTGGGAGCCACAGCTTTGCCGCCACCAGGGTAAGAAGAGTCGCAACCCCAAAGCAGGCAAGGGTAGCTCTGGTGCATCATGCCCAGAGCTGACTCATCCTCCCTGCTGCTCTCCTACAAAAAAAATCCCCCCCCACCTCCGCTGTCGGCAAGTGTGTGGACACTTGATCATAACTTAAACAACCTCCATCTGGGGGAAAGCAGTGATGTTGGGCAGCTTGGCCTCTTGCGTGATGAATTCCCCTGGAGCTGTCAGGACCCAGGCTGGCACATGGAGATACAACACACAACTCAAACATCTGTAAAAACTTCCGTGATGGATGTGTGCTGAACACACCAACATTGTCTTTGCTTGAGCTGTTCAAGATCAAACAAGCAGTCATTAAAGTGCCAAGAGTTATGATGAAGTGACTACTGCAATCTTTTTCTTGGTTACAAAACTGTAAAACTAAACACAGTGTCATCATGTCCCATCAGAAAGCAGGTTTTATTTCTAATTTGTGTTAAAAGTGACCCCAAATTAAATTCTAATTTCAGGAGAGAGGAATTTGCAATTGGGCCAAATCTGAGCCTTTAAATGTTTATGTTTAATAAGCCTTAGCATGCCCATTATAATTAAGCATATATGCAATATTGCGGCTTAAAGCATACTTTAGTTTAACAGCTATGTTTCTGTTCCTTTATATGCTAATCAAAGCTCCTGGGATTGTGTTTCCAATATGAATATTCAGTATTATGGCTTCAGAATTGGATATCCATGAATATTTAACATTATGTGTTCCCAAAGGAATTACCTAACACTTCAGCTCAGGGACAGCTGATCAGATGAAGCCAACAAAGTCCTTCACATTATCGTCTCTTTTTTTTTATTATTTATTTTATTCCTTAGTGCATAGTAGTTACTGGCAAAGTTGCAGAAGCAGCAACTGACAGCAGTACTAAAAGAACTAATGGGAGGGGAATTTCAGGCTTTTGATGAAAAGCAAAAAAAAAATCATTTGCTAAAGAAAGTGTAGTGATCAAATGTTGAGATTAGAGACTAACATGTTCAACAATAAAAGTTCACAGAACATCTTTGGTGTGGAAAGAACATTAAAAGAAACTATAGGCAAAGAGTTCAGAGGTAAGCGGGAATCTCTGTTATGTATGTGTTTGTATAATATATATGTCTACTTATATAGCTCTACTTAGAGCTAAACTTTATTTTGAGATTTGATATTCTTTCTACCCTAAGGTTTAAAAGAAGATGACAAAATGAGCCTGCTGTATCCTTCTGTTGCTCAGGATTGGCCAGTAAACATTCTTTTGGATGTAAATAAAAAATAGTTATTAGAGCTAACATTTGGCCTCAAGGTAAATGTTCCAGCCACATAAATCTGCTCTAGCAACAGACTGATGCCTCCTGAATTTGAACTGCCAGAAGGGGAAGTGAAAAGAGAAATAGGCAGGGTGGGATTTGTAGATCAGTCACGGATTTCATGTAATTCATTTGTTTATGTAGCTTTGCAAACCCAAAGCTGTCTGAGATTTAGAAAAACAAATATTCGTGTCTTCTCAGAGGTTTGCCAAATGACAGAGTGCTGGCATTCTTAGCAAGAGACTGAAATCGTTTGTTGCCATGTTGTTTCAGCTCACAATAAGCTTTACAGTTATCCTGGATTTCATACATTATACCTTCATCCTTGCTGAAGGCAATCGGGTGCCTCTATCCCATGCCATATCCCCAAAAAATGTAGCAGTTGCTCAGCAACTCCACTGTGATTTTTTTAGCATTACGGGATGATGACTTTGGTTTTGGCCTGTCTGGTCAGGTAAATTGGCAGCTGTAAAGTTCTGCAAAGTCACTGAGAAAATGCTGGCATAATCTTGAGCTTATTGGAAGGATCAGACTGGCCTTATCCTGCAATTTAATCAATAGAGTTGGGTAACATTTTTAGTGACCGCAAATTCATCACAAGTGGGGTTTTGATCCTAAAGCTGTTCCCACTTTTGATTAGAACTGCAGAATTGGTTTGAGGTGAGGAAAAAATTGCCTGGAGATAAATTCTAGTCATGCCACCTCTCTTTTACCCATTGACTCAGGGATTATGGAATTAGATTTTTATCTCAGCATGAGAGTCTTGGAAACCGCACCTCCCTCTGCAAAAGGACAGTGTCCCCGAGGAGAAAATTAGAGGGAATTAGGAGTGGGCTCTTCTCTTTCTCTCTTCCCTGCACTTTGTGTCTTTCACTTCTGAGGGTAGAAAGCAATTCTTCGTCTGACCCTTTCTTTAATAAACCGCAGTAGCATAGTTTGTTCCTGGTGCTGTGCGTGGTGTCTCTTGTGCCCAGCCAGCCAGAGGGGCTGAGCTCTTCCGTCCCCGGGGTCCAAAGCCTGCTCTCCTGGCTGCTTTGGCCCACGGGGTCCCCTGCAGCACATGGCCTCGACACTCACGCCACTGCTGAAACAGCTTTAATGGCAGAGATGTCATTGGCCGTCTTTGCCTTCCTGCTTGGTTGTCCTAGTGCCTGGAGGTTCAGTCTCTCTTTGAAAAAGAGGGAACTCCAGGTCAAGTTTGTGCTTTTCCCAGTCAGGGTGGGGACAGGACCAAAGAGACACAGCCACTTTTTTGCTTCCAGTATTTCAGTTTGGCTGCCGACCCAGAAACTCAGTTGCAGTCACAGCCCTCTGTAGTGCAGAATAAGGTAATATGCAGTAGGACAGTGGTTATGGCAGGCCTATGTGGAGCTAAGACACTTGCGGAGGCTGCTTTCCATGTGCTGCCTTATTTACCCCTTTATACTCCTCTACGTTCTCCAAAGGAATCCTTTTTTTCTCTGCGGGTTTATTTAAAATAGAGATGCATATAGATGATTAAGAGAATACCAACTTCTTTTTTTCTTTGGCACAATAGTTCTACAGACTGGTCTTAGATGAAGTTCAGCTAATTTATATACTAACAATAGTGAGCTGATATTTCCTCTGATACTGAGACTTGGCAGAGACAACCAGAAGGAAGTGTTTCAATCCAATATATAAGAGAACAGCAAAAGGAAAAAAAAGAGACTTCCTCTTTATTATGTGAGGAGAATAATATATTAGAAATAATTTCCACCCATTAAAATGCCCTTTTGTTCTTACAGCCTGGTTTGGGATATGTGGTGAGTCCAGTTTTGATCATTGTAATATCTTTGCAACATCCCGTCTTTGCTTCCTCATATCTATAGCTTGCCTTTGCATGTGTTGCATCTGACGCCAGTTGCCTACATTCAAAGATCAGTAACCAGGACACTTATTACTAAAGAGAAGTGGTGAAAGTTTGGGCTATTCTGGCCCAGCTCTTGCGGCTGGATTTTTGTGGTCCTCAAATCCAGTCATTTCTGGATACCTTCATCTTTAATCAAGAGACCAACTGTAATTTAGCGAGAGCACTAGTAGGCCAAGTTCTCTAAACAGGGATATTTAAATCAGCTTTCTGTAGTTTTGCAAATCCCCAGGTTAAGTCCCAGGTTGAGAAGCTTCCCACGGAGTTCGAAGAAAAAACTTTGTGCTGCGCTAACAGCATTTTCATTGTTCGCGTGAGTTATCACTCTGATTACTGAATGGTATGTAGTCATTACAAAGGAATAATAACTGGAGGAGAAAGAAGGGAAGATTTTACACTGTTCTTTTTTGTCCACCACCGGGAACCCAGCAATGTTTCATTCGTTCATGTAAGGGAGTTTTTCTTTACTGAAGCACGTGGCTTCCGTGGCCCATTTTGTCCTACCGGTGTTAGGAAACTGTCTATTAGCGACTCGTCCCTGCAAGCGCTATTTCAGCCTCAAAGCACTGAGGGGCTTGTGTTGTTTTTGAACCACACAGCGCAGAAGAGTTGAATTGCTCAAAGACTTCTCCATTGGAGGCATGCCACGAAGCCTGATAAGTGCGTCTGATTTGGAAACCCCGGGGCAGCGCGCAGTTTAACAGCAGAAGGGACTGGGAGAGACGCTGCCAAGTCCTGTGGAACCCAACACCGGGTTTCCCAATGTGGCAGAGGAGGAGAGGGAGATTTCTGATGCCAAGGTTTTCAAAACAATCAAGGAAATGCAGTAAGTTCTGTGATGCCTTGGGAAAGGGCTGATTTCCAATCACTGATTTTTGATAGCTTTAGGACATAATCAAGCAATAAATGCCAAAAGAGTGCTGCTCTCTTCTGCGCTTTCATGTTGGTTGCAGCTAAAATCCAGAAGCCTGGAGGTTTGTTTAGCAGCCTATGGAGTGCGGTCCTGGGACTTAAAATTATCCAAATAATAAGCAATATGGAAAAAGTTGTGTTTCTGATTTGTTCAAATTTTTGCTTGATTTCTCTTCATTAAAACTGCTATCATGATGAAACTCTCCTTCTGAGAAGCACTGGAGTTTAATTTCTACAAGGACTCTCATCCAAAATATTCCTTTCTATTGCTTGGTTCTTTAAGTAGAAATTTAAAAATTCAAAAGTTTCAATCACTGAATAAAGTTAGAATGGGCAATTTTTATTTTTTTTTCAATGGTTATTGTGTGTGAGCCAGAGGTCCATTCCCAATGAGGCAACTTCTGTTTTAAGAAGTTAACAGGTTTTGCAAAATGCAGATACTGATGCTGTAGTAGACAGCTGATGGCAGCAAAAAACATTTATCTATTTCTGGAAAAATAACATTTTACTAGTTTAAGTGGAATTTCAGCTTTTCAGCTGAGTTTAGCTTGTGTACTAACAACACAGCTTCTCTGTGTCAACTCTGCATCAGATCAGAAGGATGTTTTCTCTTAGCCTTGTCCATTCTGCTCAAATGAACTTCATGGGAGAGATGGGCTCAGGAAACCTACTGTGGTTCCCTGTTTCTGGCTAACTGAAGTTCAGCAGCATTCATTATTATGATATATTTTTTCACATTCTTATCCCTGGCAAGTTTGTAATAAAAAGCTTCCATACACCCAGGTTTTCTTGGGTGACTCCTCTCCGTTTGGATTGTGCAAATGTTAAATGCTGTAAAAGAGTGCCCAGAATTTCAAGATCACACTGTAATGGATCGCAGGCTTCTAATTCGGCTGCTCTTTCTTCATCTGTAATCCTAAATGTCTTTAGGATTTCCAGGGACCACTGCCCAGACATGTACGTGCTGCTCTTTACCCATGCACGGGAATTCTGATGCTGTCAGGACATCCCAGCCTTCCTGAACATGCATTATATCGTATTTTCACTTTCAACTGTGTAATAAGCCTTCAGTAGGTCCCTGGGAAGGGTCACACACTGCCTGGTTGGCCTTTGTAGCCCCAGCAATTCTATATGCCTTTAATACCTCAGATTTATTGAATATACAGCAAATGTTCACTGCCTTTCGATCAGGGAATCTTGCCTAGCAATAACAGTCCTCCTCTATGTAACCCAAGCTCCTGCCTCCCTATATGATCCACAGGATGGTAGACATAGGTGGAAACAAAACCACTACCAGCTTTCTAACTACAAAGAGGTTTTTGCAGGGTGAGAATGGTCCATTTTACTTTTGCTGACCCACTTAACATTGTGTGTTGAGGCTTCACTAGACAAACTGGCCCTGTTCGGGAAATACCTCTAGCGAGTGTTTAAAGTTTATATAAATGCTCTGCAAGCATATTGACTATATTAGTCTTGATGGTGAAAGAATGTGCAGCGCAAGGAAATCTGTCACCAGGATATTGTGTATTTGATCTTTATTTCATTCTTTATTTCTCTATTTCATTGTTCTTTATTTTCTTTATTTCATTCAGTTCATTTATTTCATTCATGAACTAGTAGCCTACAAACTTATGGTGAAAATAGTTGGAAAATATGTTCTGTTCTCTTTGATTCCAATTCACACAACACTATTACAATAGAAATTTGAATTTCTGGAATGACTTGTTACTATATTTACTTGTTTAATTTCTGGTTACAGAGTCATAAAAGACATAAAAAAAGTTCACGTCTACTCTAAAGAGCAAAAATCGATGTCTCTTGAAGACACTTTTTTTCATTCTGAGACAGTATTCTTTCCTCCTGAATTCAGATAATACTACTCAACTACTTTGTTTTTTAAAGTATATAACTACATATAGTTAGGATACTTTTGAGTATCCTAATGCATTTTTTTCTTTCAAACTGCATGTGAAAAGGGGATAATTGCTGTGTTACTGAAATTCATGGTTCTACTACATTTTAAGATATTTCTGAGGCAGATATTTGGTGGACCTTTTATTACTGACTTCATATTCTGGACAATATCAGGGTTCACGTTCTTCTTACAGTTGTTGATCTCTCTGAACATTATAACTTGCTATTTGGCTGAAGTGAAGGGTTGCTTATTTTGATGATGTATGTATTAATTGGTGAAAATTCTGGTTTTAATGTAATTTAATAATTACAAATATTTCAAGACAGATATATTTTATTCAGTTAATTTGTAAAAAAATATAAAAGAGAGAAGGAGAGGAAAGAACAAAAATTAGCACAGAAAATATGTAGGAAAGCAAAAGGTAAATAAAAGCTGCATAAAGGCCCCAGTCCTGTATGTGGAAATCTTGCTGTTGATTTAAATGGGAGCAGGGACTTGCTCTTTAGCAGAATGACTGCTTACAAGACATGGGACTGTCATTATGTAAAGTGATTTTGTGTATTTGCTGTATTTTTTTCATCTCATGGAAAACACCCAAGAGCTAAAGACCCCCAGGCTAGCATTTAATGTCTAAAACAAGTTCCGTAAACCTCTTATTTTTATTGGCAACGTGCAGTCTGTTGCAGCTCTCATTCTGCTGTCAAAAAAAAAAAGGATCTTTAGTGAGGTAAAACATGAGCTTTTCATGTCTGGGGACTTGGCAGAGGATGAACACTGGAGTCTCAGTTCGGCATCTGATGTACAATAGGTGATTTCACAAAGCACCTTTGCAATTTGGCAGCCTTGTTTGCAAGAACCTCAGGATTAAATGAGCCTATAGTGAATTACTTAACAATACCCCATAGAAACCTGCCTCTGTCGGTCAAATCTGAAGTTAATTCACTAAAAGTACTGCAGTTTCGACTTTCTGTGCTGTTCTGGGCCTCAGAGTACAGCAGGAGACATCTAGCTCAACTCAGAACCTACTTCAGCCTTTAGGTATTGGTGTGAAATGTATTTACAGCTCTGAAATACACTGAAGAGCTCAGTGAATATAGATGTGACACTCAATGAGAGACTTTTAAATGTTTTTTCACCTAGAAAAAATTTTCCACAATCACCAAATTAAATCTTGCCGTAAATATTGTGGGTTATGTTTTGTGAATTAGAACTAATATTACCCTAGTTCTTTCTAGTCTGATTGTGACTCCTTACAAAATAACATCCAGTTTTTGTCATCCATAATTAGGGTTGTGCCTCAGTTTCTGTACCCCAATCTTTTGAAGTTGGTACTAACGTCGTTCTGTGATGGCAGGCATGATTCAGGGCCCGTTGCTGTCAGCAGAAAAGGCCCTGGATGACTTTGGAGGCTGCTGCACACGTACCACAGGGAATCAATGACAATACCCATAAAAAATTTACTGGGATTAATTTGAGTGTTTTGTCTGCATCTTGAGTACTGAAGTCTCAAGTGAGGTCCATGGAGTCAAACTGTGTATAAACCATTTAAAAGCACTGCAGCAAAAAACATGTGCTTTGACTGAGCACTTAATCGAGCAATTAAATGCCCAAGTACCATGAACTTTGCATTGTGAATTAGGTATCTGACTGCTATTTATTGATTAACTCCTCTACAAGCCAAAGAATGTCATTGTATAGTATTTTTCTCACATATCTTTTTTCTTATTCCATGCAAAATATGTCTGGAAACTTTTAAAAAAATAGGTTTTTCTAAATACATTTTTTTATGTTTGGTTTGGGGGGAAAAAAAATATACACACTCTTTCAGATTACTCTTTGTTCTATTTGCTCTTGGCTGTTTGATTTAAATTTTACAAGGCAGAGATCATGTCTCCTCTGCTTTTGTAAAGATCCATGGGTGCTTTTACCATATATAGGTGACAGAGGGTCTAATTCTAAGATTAGCTCTGAACAGGTAAGGTTCTACAGGAGGCCATGAAACATTATGTAGTATTAAATCCAGGTGTATAATTGCCTGCAGGATTGGGGTTTCATGTGTGAATTTTTTTGTTCAGGCATGTTGGATGCAAATGTTGTATCTAATTTTTAGTGCAGCTCTACTTTACTTAATTATCCTTGTAGTCTGACTGAGGTATAAGGAGGTCAATTGACTTTCACAAGGTTCATGAGGTTCCTTGACTCACTTTGTCAGCAGCCAGACTGAGTGACCTCCTTATTTAACACTCATGTCTTTCACAAATTATAGAAGACCTCTGCTTTGAGAGTCTTAGAGATGGATGTTAGTTTCACATATCATTTTATACTGTGTTTGTACAATGTGGAAACCTTCAGGATTATCGTTAACTCAAGACATCATGAAAAATAGCTATGTTTTCAAATAAAGTCAACTTTTCTAAATACATACATTGAATAAATTGTGTCATTTACCTGTTGGCCTAGGCTAGGGACAACGGGAAGCTGTTTATTCTGCCCTTATGGGTAACCTGCCCCTTCAGTGTGCTTAGGTCCCATGAGGTGGGATAACTGGGGCTGACGCATGTTACTTGCAAATAAAAATTATCCTGCATTTTGTGACACCATTTGGAATGGAACTTTTAAAGACTGCACATGTTCTCTCAATGAATAAGCTTTTAAGAAGGGAAAGGCATGAACAGTAAAATATAATATAGTGTGTCAGCCCCAGGTAATGGAAATATGTAGTACATAGCGATCCGTTGCTATCTCCAGTTGTACTGCTTGCAAGAGTAAGGGTCAGTCATACGAGGGGTTATGGGAAAAAGTCCAGGGCTGCCGCTTCAAAGCACTAAGCAGAACAGTTAAATAGTAGTATTTTCCAGGACTGCCTCCAACCAGCATTTTTTTACCACAGTACAAGAAAAAAACAAACTGGAAGCATCCCTTTCTCATTGGCATATTTTCCACCACATGACAAAGCTACATAGACATGTTAGAAAAAAAACCCCAAACATACTCTGTTAAATGTAGGGCTGCATAAAGCAGGACAAATTAACTTGAAAACGATAAATAAATAAAAAAGAGAAGAGTCTGTTTCTTTTATCCTCTAAATTTCTTGGTATCCTAAGTTTAAATAAAAAATTATTGAGTCTTAAACAGTGTTTGAGCCAGGATCCATTTAAAGCATTACAGCTAGCATTATTGTGTCTTGTAAGTCATCATTGCAAAGTAGGAGTGTAGCATGTCCCAAATGTATAACCAACCTGAAGATCAGGGACGCAGCCTGTTACTTCGAGCTGTGACTTTATTTATTCCTGTGAGTCACCATCAAAGGTTGCAGTAGAGATCACAGAGGTTGTGCAGTTTTTGTATTGTGTAGTGGATTGCACCTGAATTACTCTTGACAAATTTTGGAGACTGGAAATCCTTTTAGACCCTGTGATAGGTATAGCTATGATCTCTTGATTTTTTGTCTGGACTTTTAAATGTAGATTCTTTGTCTGAACTTTTGAGTTAATATACGAGTGGAACTTAGGCAGGATGGGAGAAAAGTTTGTTGGAACTTCAAAGAAAACCACAACGTGAAGTGGAAGCAACATGACACTGCAGAACACCACAAACGTTCTTTCATTGCTTCTATTGTGCTCTCTCCTCTTGAAGCTCTTCAAAACCATATCTACTCCCACACTTTCTGTGAGCATACCTTTAGTTTAAAGTGGGAACAGAAAGCATTGTGTCCATCTCACCCACAGTTGTTGCCAAGCCTTGAGGTGGAACCTACGTTTTTTTCTTGCGTTAATAGTCAAGTACGAGTCTTGTGCTCATATTCTAACTAGTAAACAGTGTTCCTTCAGATTTGGACTACCTATTTTATTCCAAATGTTTCAACGTTTATTTCAAATGAGGAAGCTGAACGAATGTTTTATTTTTAATTATGTTAGATAGAAGTATCTTAAAAGTCTGACAAAGCATTATGTCCTAGTGGAACAAATAGAGCAACCTGAAACTTCACAAATAATGAATGCTGCAGTGTAACTTCCAATAGAAAAATCTCAGTAGAGGGCACAGGCAGGTCAGATCAGGTTTATCTTTGATCAAGAGCCAAAAGCATCAGGAAAATAATGATAGTGATTTTGTATTCTTTTATTTTCATAGACAACATGAGATAAGCATTGGAAACAGTTATTAATTCTGTTAGCAGGGGAATTCTTTATTAAATTACTTTTCTCTATTTAAAACAAAGCTAAGACTGACTGAAATAAAATTGTATACTCTCCTCCCATCCTTACTCCTAATATTTAATAAATTATCTTATCTCCTATCATCTGCTGTCTAATATTCTATTTCATTCTTCAGTCTGCAAGAAAAAAAAAACCTTTAAATTAAATATAATCTAATGCCTGGGCACAAAGCCACTTTTAATGCTGGAATTCACTTCAACAGTTTTTCATCATTTCAGAACGAGTAACTGAATCTCCTGTCACTTGCACACATTATTAGGTCGCAAAGATTCAATTTCCATTCTGGTAAACTTTCAAATAGAGACACTTGTGTTTTGGCCTTTTTTCTTAATTAAGGTGTTTCAATCTGTATTGCAAAGAAAAGAGTTAGTCCAAAGGTGAACACTACCTACCTTTACAGAACTGTTGCAGAGATTTATAGATACTAGGGTGACAGGATTATGTAAGGGATTGGGAGCAGGGACAATTAGGAATTTGGGAACAAACTTTCTGTTGCTGTTTTTTGTAAATGCTGGTATGTATAATTTTTTTTTCCTCCAATACAGATCAATTTTTAATAAAATTTCTGTGGAGAGAGACAGAAATTGCTTGAGGGAAAGAGAAAAGGAGAACCATCTCAGTATAACCTTTGTATTCTTCAGTAACGATTAGGGAGAACTCCCTGTTGGAAGTTCATAACTGTTTCTATAAGTGACCATATATGTAAGGGGGGACTTTGTGAAAGAGGATGATAGGAACTGCATGCTTCAGTCACAGGTAAGCTGCTAATTGACATTTAAGGCAACTTGTTAATATCAATAATATGGGATACCAAAGTTCAAGTATATGTTCAATAGAATATATGTTAATATTTAACTACTTATAAATATTGAAATCACAGCAGTAACACGAACTTCTCACACTAGTATATTCATACATGATGAGAAAATTGCTCTGCAATTCAGGAAAGCAAATACAGCTCATTATATACAGAACTGTGTTGAAAGAATCATCTTGGGGCAACAAAGAAATGTAGAAGGTAAAGCCTACATTTTCACTTATATTGTGAAGTCTCTGACCATTGTATTCAGTTAATATAATTCTCTCTCTATCACCATTCTTGCAAAGCTCTGCGGTCTTCATTTATTTTTTGCTAGAGTACATTCAGCCAGCTGTGGTTTTCCTCATACACGTTTCCCTTCCTGTGCTCCCACACTTTCTTTTGTTCCTTAAACCACATGGACTTCCTTTCTCAATAGCTGCAACTGTTTCCTTGTCCCCATCTGTCTACTGCTCTCTTTAAAACTCTCCCTCAGAGAATATGCATCTAAGAAATTCATTTTTAAGATTTTTGACACTCTGACCTTTAATGACATTTGGGGGCCTTGACATCTTTCTCTGAGAGTCATATCTCAGTATCCTGTATGCTCAGGCAGTACTTCTCATCAGCTTGCTTGGTTTTAGCTTGTTGCAGTTGAGATCAGTCAGGAACAAGCTCTGAAAGCGAAGGAGCTAGAGAGAAACAAACACAGCATGAAACAAAAATAAAAATTGCTGGGGTCTGGAGAAAATCAGCTAATGGCATGGGTTGAATAATGCAAATTTTTTTTCAAGAGTTATTTAATTTTTTCAAGAGATTTTTGACCACTGACAAATACATGCATGTATATATATGTGTGTGTGTACAAATACACACATACATAGGTGTATATTTTTGTATATGTGTATGTGTAGGTATGTAATTGTCTAAAACAATGGTTTCAGACAGGCTGAAGTATCTCATGTCTTCAGTCTTTTATTTTCTGATACAGCTGCTCACATGCTCATGTACTTGCTTTTCCATATTCTGATTATTCCCGATGTAGGCTCCTACTCTTGCCTCCTTGTGAATGTTGATTCCAGCCTTGCTTTACTCCTCCTCATTGTGTGAGGTACTGCTGCCAGAATTGTATGTCCCAGCCATTGCTTCAGCCATGTTACTTTGCCATCACTGTAGTGTCCTCCTGTTTTGATGTCCCCTGAATTGCAGCTTCCCATGGTTCCTTTGAGCAGCCAACACAGTGGTACTTCTGCTGCATCTCTTATGTCTTCCCTGTTCTTCTCCTCGTCTCAGTGCTAGCAGTTTCCAAATACACATCCATTTCTGACATTCAGTCCCCTTAGCTAGAACAAAGCTCAGTGATTCAAGGCAAGGTTGCTTTAGGCTTTTAAGATGGCACTTCCAAAGCAGTGAAGTTCATATTTTTGCTTGTTCAGAACATTTGTCACGTGTCAAGGAATTAAAAACTGTTATTAAAAGGTGATAATAATTTTTCTTTTTTGATGCTAGGTTTTTTGCTCTTGTAATGTTTAACTACTTTTTGGTGAGGACTAAATTAAATTTTTATTTTACATTTATACAGTATCTAGCACAGTAGAGTTCTGATGTGTGACAGGACTCAGCAGCAGGAGACAGAAAAAGCAGTACAGTATGTCACTTAAATTACTTTTCTTTTGGTTTATTGTGAGTATTTCACAACTGTTGACTAATTAATTTTTAATCTCATATCCAATATATAACAATGTAGTAAGTATTTAAAAATGCAGGGAAAAATTTTTAAATGTTAGTTTTATGATTTTTTTACTTACAAACATTTGGGATACTTCTTCAATCATAAATTATTGTTTTTAAAGCATAGTCTATAATATTTACATATAAAGAACATAAATTAGTTTAATTTTGACCAACTGTCACTCATCAGTAATCCATTACGGGTAATGGATAATTACCAGTATTTAAGTTTTAGACTAAATTTTCTCAAATTTAAACAAGGCAGTATTTGAGTAAGTGTCTCTGGAGGGAATGTTTCAGTGCTCAGCTCTGCCTTTAATTACAACAAATTTCTTTTAACTTCACAGTTATTCACTAGTGACATTTTATTTACAGATAAATGTCTCATGCATTAAAGAAGGAAAGAGTTTCTAGAAGGCTCAAAATTCACTGTGTTGTCCTTTCCTCTCTGGTGATAATTAGTATATTAACTGATTCTCTGAATATTGATTTATTTCATATGCAAATATATATTTTTTTATAATTTGAAGGCTCACATCAGTCTTTGCACGTTGTAGAAGTGGCATAGTTCAGATGGATTCCTAGTGCTGAGTAACTGTCTGCATAATTATGAAGGAGCTTAAGGGTGAGCACATACTTATGCAGCTTGATGAATTCCAGACTAAATCCTCTGAACCATTCCAGGAGGTAAGAAAAAGGCTCCCTTCCTGCTCAGCAGATGTAGAAATGGAACACTATAGTTGGAAATGGGAAAGTCTACCTAACTAGATATAGAATCATGGAATCATCAAATTGTTTTGGTTGGAAGAGACCTTTAAGATCATCAAGTCCAATCATCAACATAACACTGCCAAATCCACCACTAAACCATGTCCCTAAGCACCACATCTACACGTCTTTTAAATACCTCCAGGGATGGTGACTCAACCACTTCCCTGGGCAGCCTGTTCCAATGCTTGATAACCCTTTCTGTGAAGAAAGTCTTCGCTATATCCAATCTAAACCTCCCCTGGCGTTACTTGAGGCCATTTCCTCTTGTCCTATTGCTTATTACTAGTGAAAAGAGGTTGACCCCCACGTCTCTACAATCTCCTTTCAGATAGTTGTAGAAAGCGATGAGGTCTCCCCTCAGCCTCCTTTTCTCCAGGCTAAACAACCCCAGTTCCCTCAGCTGCTCCTAGTAAGACTTGTGCTCTAGACCCCTCACCAGCTTTGTTGCCCTTCTCTGGACATGCTCCAGCACCTCAATGTCTTTCTTGTAGTGAGGGGCCCAAAATGGAACACAGTATTCAAGGTGCGGCCTCACCAGTGCTGAGTACAGGGGGACGATCACTTCCCTGGTCCCGCTGGCCACACTATTTCTGAAACAAGTCACTATGCTGTTGGCCTTCTTGGCCACCTGGGCACACTGCTGGCTCATATTCAGGTGGCTGTCAACCAACAGCCCCAGGTCCTTTGCTGCCAGACAGCTTTCCAGCCACTCTTCCCCAAGCCTGTAGCACTGCATGGGGTGTTGTGACCCAAATGCAGGACCCAACACTTGGCCTGGTTGAACCTCATACCATTGGCCTCGGCCCATCTATCCAGCCTGTCCAGATCCCTCTGTAGAGCCATCCTACCCTCAAGCAGATCAAGACTCCTGCCTAGCTTTGTGTCATCTGCAAACTTCCTGAGGGTGCACTCGATCCCCTCAGCCAGGTTGTTGGTAAAGATATTAAACAGAACCCACCCCAATACTGAGCCATGGACAACACCACTTGTTGGATTAACTGAGTGCTTGGTGTTATTCTTTGGAAGGAATTAAGTAAAGAACAGCTCTTTAGAATAGACCAGTTCTTGGGAACCTTCTTAAAATGTGCTTAGAGTAAATGTGCCAGTCTACAGATCTAACTGCGTTATTTTGATAATTTAGATCTCTCTTGTTAATTTGGTCACTTTTCCCAAATTTGACAGACACACAAATATTGCAAACATGAATGTGAAACTCTGATAATACATCAAATGTGCTAAAACCACAAAGCTGTATTCACTGCAATACTTTAATATCATCCTTTCAAGGCTGTGGACTATGCTTTTACTTGTCCTGTTACAGCTAGTGATACTGCAGTGCTATATTGCAATACTGCAATATAGTATACCACATAATGATGAATAGTATACAGTATCATATGTATTTTAGTATACCACATAATGATATATAGTGGTACCCTAGAGTATTGCTGGTGTTACAGCCGGTATTACTGTAGCACTTTCCAGCTGAGGTTGGTACTATACTTTCTGCTTTGAGAGTGGTGGATGCTCAATAATTTAGCCAAGAATTTATTCTTTGTTTTTACTTCTTCTGTGGCCAGAGGTTAGCTCCTTTCCTGGTGCACATAAGCCAGCCCTAATCCAGGTGGGAGACTCTGGAAAGGTGGCAGGTGCATTACACAGTAGGCTGTACGGGCAGCAGGACTAACAAAGCTACAATCAGAGTGGTTTGTGCCTCAATAACCCCTCCAAATAAGATCAGTCTCCTCCCATGCTCTGTGGATTCAGCTTTCCTTCTTTGCAATACTTTCTTAAAACGCCATGAGCATCCTCAGAGCCTCATCCCTCCCTTATGCTATCGGCTGGGCAAGCAGCAGTGCAGCACAGCAAGTGCTGCCAGGGTAGGTGCATGCTCCAGCAGGCCCTGTGGGTCAGCTCGGTGCACACCACAGTCTTCTTCCTCAGCAGGGTCATTAATTGAGTCCTCACTCCACTACTCAGCAGTCAATTTTAATGAACTTTGTAGGGCTTCAACATATCCAAGACTTCTGTCTCTGTTTTTTTGAAGCTCGCCATTCAGTTCGTAAGCTATTGTAGACGTAGCAGATCGCTACGTGGAGGTGTAACAGGCAGTTAGGTCAAAGTTAGAGAGACGGATGAATTTAAATGAAACCTTGTTGGAAACAAAACCATTTCTATCCTCAACATATTCTCTCCCTCTAGAATGCTAAAAAGCTATCTTATACCCCCTGCTTTTCCCTCCTTCCCCAGCACAACTTTACACAGTTAGTTGGACCAAATTTTTGCAAGGAGTGCCTATGATATTTTTCTGTACTTGTGAGTAACCCCCATGTTTCTAGAGATATGTGTTCTGAGGATATTCACCATTCTACAGTTGTAACTTGTTCATCTAGAAAGATAAGCAAACTATAATAGCATGCAAATAAAATATTTCTGGCTAGCTGAAATCTGACTGACCCTTTGCTCATAGAGCTAACAGTGAGATGCTTCTTTGTGTGGCAAAGCATACAGATACTACAATGGGAGATGTAAATCAACTATGTCAAGCTTATTCAAGATTTGCAAAAGTTATTCAGGAGTTAGGGTGCCCAAAATATCATGCTTCATGGGGGCCTAATTTTTCTAGTGCTTTTGAAAATCCATGCCTTGTAAATGTGTCCTTCAAATCCAAGGCATCTGGAAAAACAAATCAGTAACATTTCCAAGTAAAGTAGCTTAATTTTCAGAGGGGCTGTGATAAGACTAAAGAAAATAGTGTAGACTCTAGAAACTGAGGAAAATGCCACAGAAGTTTTGTAAGCAGTTTCAGCTAATCTGAGACCTCATCAATTGGAGGGATGGTTCTGCTTCACCACTTGCTTCGAGATAATTTGTTATCCAGTGCCTCACTGGCGCTGGCTGTTGCAATCATGCTCCTTTGGGAAGGATTTGGTTTTGGCAAGATAATTTTTTTGATGCTCTCGACTGTGTTTTCCCACATGCTGTAGTGCTGATGAAAGGGTGAGAGCAGGAATGCCCCTTTCAACAATGTCACGTTCTTAAGCTATTTTAATAACGTTTGAAATGAAGTCATTAGCTGCCAAAAAAAATGTAAGGCAAATAAAACTAAGAGTCCCTGTCTGACTATCTGGGGAAAGGAACTTAAACAAACTCCTTCCTCTATTCAGAGAACAGTCTGGGGTTTCATATTAGGGAGTCTTTTGTGGAATTTCAGAACCAATCTCCAAGTCACATATCCCACACTGACTTTGCTATCTAATTCCTCTCTTTAAAATTGCATCTACTGTAAATAAAAGATGCAAGGATGCCATAAACTCTGTCTGTGTCAATTCATTTCTTTCTCACCAAGGAACTAACCCAACCCGGGAGTCCAGAACTTGCTGAGAATTCAGAAGCTGTGGCAGTATCACTCTATAGTGCCATGATAGGCCAGGTAAGGAAACCTGCATTCATAATTAAGTTTCGCAAACCCAAGCATACACACATCCAGCAATGAGTGCATTTTCAGGGGTCATGTGAAATAAATGGTGTCAGATAATGGAAGTAAATGAGGGCGTTGTTTATTGTACTTTAAAGTAGAGCGAGACTTTTGGCCACATACGTGAATTTAAACTAGATCTTAGAAGGGAAGTAAGATACATTCATAGCACAGATCATCATGCCAGTTCAAAATAAGTAAATAGAACATCATTAAATTAACAGGTTTAATGAGTAAGTAACATTAATTTGCAGCTGGAGTTGACTGGCTGTTTTGCAAATTGAATAGCGTTTGACCAAGGAGACATGATCACACACCTCAGCTTATGCTTTTCTGGTAACTGGTACCAGTTATAGAGTTATTCTGTCCCTTCCCTCTCTCTTTTATCATCACTTGTAGTATCAAATGTGCACTTTATCTTTTTCTTCAGTAAATTTCTCCCCCCATTTAGTATCACAACATCAGTGAAAAGCGGTAAACAATATAGTTGTATTTTATGGTGTTTGAAGGGACTTAGTGACTCAGGATGACTTTTTAGTGAATCCACGAGATGCTGGCTGTGATGCTGAAGGCCATCTGGCAATTTCTGACCCTTCAGCACCTTGTTCCCCTGGCTCCGTCACAGCTCACCACCTCCTCAGTTTTTCTGCTACAACTCTCTGTGGACCTGCGTTGCAAACTGGATCTCTTATACTGGTTTAAAGTATATTCCCATTCCCTCCTCCTTTCTTTCAGAGGTTTATTTTTGACCCAGGCCTGGCTTGCGGTGCAGCAGCACAGTGGTGCCAGGAGGGAGGTGCCAAGTGGGGAGGGCAGTGGGGAGGGCAGGCCTGAGCTTCTCGAGCTGGCCTTGTTATCACGGCCACCGGGTGACAACATCACGCTAAAGACTGCAGTATTCTTCATGTTTGGTGTTCTTGTAACACTTGTATCTAACCAGTCGGAGGCTGAGAATTAACTTGTACAGGCTGCCAGAACATTTGTAGTGGATGGTCCCACCCCACGAAACCCAGCTAGGGGCAGTGTCAGGGAGGGTCGCTGTGGGGGGCCTCTGGGTACTGCCCTGAGGCCTGTTTTGCTTTGCCTCATTACGTAGAGTTAGGCCAGTATTACTTTTTTTCCTTTATAGTTGAAGGAACTGAAATACTCCGTGATGTGAGGTGGCAAAGGCCAGAGAATAAACATCACTCCTGGGAACAGGAGTCAAGACAAAATGTATGTGAAAACTTGTTCTGTAGTTTGTTTCCTACCAGCCTGTGCTCAAAATAATGCACCTCTCATAATGGATTTTTTTTTTTTTTGCCAGATGTTATCAGTCGGGAATGCTTTTTCCTTAGACAAAAGCTGAAGAAAGTAACATAGTAAACCTGTTATAGTTAAAAGCATGCTGCTGTGCCCTAGAGCTATATGCCATTTCCCGAAACTCTTAAAGAAATGGTAAATCTTGTTTTGCCTAAGTATTTTTTTCACAAGGGAATAGGGATTTGCTGGGATATATGAATTTTATTTTCAAAAGCAGTTTTTCTTCCAGACAGTGACTTATTCCTTGAACAAATAGCAATATCTAGCAGTGTAAGAGAAACGGCTAGTACTGAATAAAAGCATCGGGGAAGAACATTTCACCTTTGGCATATGGCAAGCATTGGATGAACCCTAAATACCTTTAAATGAGTTAGCAGAGTTAGGCCGTGGCTTGCCTAAGTGGTCTTAACTTGTCTCTGGTTGTAAGGAACACAGACGGGTTAGGTTATCACAGTATTAGCACCTAGGAATGTTTGGGGTTTTTTTCCATTGTGCAATATTTTCACCAGATTTGACCTCAGTATAAGAGACAGACAAATAGGCTTTGGCTATAGAAACGCAGATGACTGAAGAGAATGAGGTTTTATCTGTTATTTTCAAAAGTTCAGATTGGGCATTGCATTTAGGAGTCTAAGTCCCTTTGAAATTATTAAGTGTCATATGAGCAACTTTTTTTCAGATCTGTATTCTAGATGCCTGCTTCTCTAGGCATTTATGAATATCTCACAAAGAACATGTTTGCAGTTGCAGCCAACGTACCTTTGAAAAACAAGTCAACACATTGAGCCTGCTATAACACCAACTGCTTCTTTATTTGGTTGCAATCCAAACCAGTGGCCCAGAACTGAATGTAGAGACAGATTGGAAATCTGTGCAGTTCAGTGCCGTCCACACTGAAGGTGTCACCCCTGGTGTAGAAGGGTGGCAGGGACAGCTGGGCTGTTGTGGCATCCTTAACTAGAGTGTATCTGGTAATAAACTCAGTGAACCCCACACATTCATGATTAACATTTTAGCATGCTTTTGAAGTGCTTTGATAGGCAAGACTTTCACTTCTTTTTTTGGTGTGAGACAAAGTGTTGCCAGGTGGCTCGACACAAGTTCTGAATGCTGACAGTTGTACGACTGCACGACATACGCGGGTGTGAGGGTAAGGTGGCTCGGTCAGGGCAGTGCAGGCAGTAGGGCTAATCTGGGGACAAGTCCCTGCAATGTGGCATATGGCTTGGTGTCAGGGCAAAGCAAGGTCTCTCCCACTGTGACCCCAGGTGCCAGAGGAAGCTGCTCCCAAGAGATGGCTACAGTCTAGCCCCTTAAACCCGTTTGATGCGTGTCCACTGAGTAGCACACTAAAAAATGCCTCCTGTAGTTTTCTGATCTGTTTTCCCATTCTTATGACAAAGTTGTGCCACCACTTTGCTAAATCCTACACTTCAGATCTGTCATTATATTTGTACTATAAAGGTATACTGGACTGTCTTATATTGGCCTGAAAACTCAGTGCTCTTCAGGTTTTTAACGTAAGCTTTTAAATGACTCGTGTAGAACCTTAGGCTCATATGGCCGGTTAAATAGCACAGCCTCAAAAATATGATATCTGTGGGAGCTTTGTCATGATAAATATAATAAGATACCTTATCTCTTTTTCAAAGTAAACATCAGCAACACAGTTAGCAGTGACATATTCTCAGCTGACATAAATAACTTTGTCAGAGTCACAATTTACATCAACCAAGGATCTGCTCCTTAAAAGCAGATGCTTAAAATTCTAGACGCTTTCCAAAGCAACAAATTGCTGCAGGCCAAAACTGTCACACATTTTGTGAGAAAACACATTTTGTGAAATAATTGTAATATGGGAAATGAAATCACTTTAATTTCTTCTTTGATTGGCGATGTCAAAAAAGAAAAAAAAAACGAACTACAAACTCCACAGAGTCTTCTAATTGGATAACTTATTAATAAGAACACTAAACACTCAACCTAACTAAAGCTGATGACAAGTTGTGTTGTATTACACATTATAGTTGGTAGCAGGTAGAAGGAAATGATATCGTCCTCTAACACCTTGCTAACTTGCAGAGAGTAAAGAGCTGATCCTTACACTGAAATACCCTTAACAAAAATGGAAACCAGACAATCATATTAACGTTGCAGCCTTTTATTAATTAAAAGCTGGATTAGGAGAACAAATGCTTTTTCAGTTTCCTTTTCAAAGAAAGATGGGGTGAAAACCTGCCTAAATAAAATCAATGGCAAAATTCATAGAAACAGAAATCACAGTTTTGTAATTTAGAAGAGTAAAGGATCCTTTGATATTTCCCTTTTTCAGTGTCTACAAAAGAGCAGCATTTCCAGAGATAACCATTGGACTGTTTATGTTTCTTACTTCTCAATTTTGCATATAAGCAGAATTCCCAAGGTTGCAAAAAAGAATTGTGAGAAATAATTAAAAACAGAACTCTATTGGTCTCATTTATGTGATTGTATTATAATATATGATTGCATTTCTGCTGGCAAATGGAAATATTTTGCTAAATGGGAAAGCATAGCTGATATCACAGGGATCATTTGAGAGTTATAAGAATTCTGTCTGGAGCTGACTTTTTTCTCTGTCAATATAAGCCCACACAAAGGCTCACAAAATTATTCACCTAGACATCTCTGCCTCTGAGGGAGACTAATTTCTAATTCCCACCTTCTTTCCATAGACTCAGCCTTCCCCTTTCCTGACACCCAGTATCAGTCTCCTTGCCTGCTCAGATCCTTTTCCAGTTGTATATGATCAGCATCCATGCCCCAAGAGTACCATTTCCCTGGCTGCTCTACATCTATATTTATTCTGAACCTTTTCCTTTGGTTCCCAGACTGCTTGGATCTCCATGGATGCTCATCTATTTTCGGTAAGCTCCCCCTCCCACAGACCTCTGTTCTTCTCAGGGCTCTGCCCTCCCTGGTCTCTTGCCCCAGTGGGTCTGCCCTGCAAGGTGTTACTTTCCCAGTCCCACCTGTTTCCCCAGCACAGTAATTCCCACATGCAAATTCTCATCTAAGTCATGCTGACCTCCCCCGCTCCTCCTTCTACTTTGCTTCTTCCTCCCCTCACCTTATCTTTCAACCATCTCTGCCCCTTTTTCATTCCTGAGGTTATCATTTCCAGTATCTGCCCTGCTATTTTACCCTCTCACTTCCAGGCTCTCTTGTCTGGCTGTACTTCCAGAGGGGCTGCCAGCTCGCCCAATTTTGCTGAAGCCACTCTGCTTGCTCTGCTTTTTCAGCTGTCCATCCCCATTTCTTCCCAGCACCTCCTTCCAATCTAGCCTTACCAGGAGCAATTTTTATCCATTGCTAGTTACCAGATCCCATGTCTTTGTCAAACTCCTTTCTCTGTCTCTAATCAAACTATGGCACTTACTTCATTTCAATTTTCAATGGAACTTCTCTGCATTAACCAGTGGATCCTCATGGGAGGGGAACTGAGGGCACAGGAGGGACAAACGCTCTGCTTTTAGATCTGGAATATGACCCTGCCTTGGGTCATCAGGTGGGAAAAGTCACCACAACGATATTATAATTTGTTTTTATTAGCCCTGAGCTGTACTGTGATGGTACATGTACTGTCTGGTCAGCTGTGAGTCTGGAGCTCAGCTTGCATTGATAATCTTCAGAGCTTTTAGTTGCAAAACTGTGATGTGCAGGTTTTTTTCAGGTCTTGCCTGAATTTGGAAGGACTAGCAGCAAAAGGCAAAAGGGCATATACCTGACACAGAAACCGCTTCTGCCAAATTTAAGTTCAGCTTTCAAAACACTGAAGCAGCAGAGCAAGACATTGACAGCATCATTGACAGCAGTACATTTCCCCTAGCCTGTTTAGTGAAATTAGCTGGTGGTTTGGGGTGACATTTTCATAAAAATAAAAATTAAATGAAATCAGGCCAAGGAAACACTGTCACTGGAAAATTTAATCTGGAATAACTAAAGTTTGACATTGCTGTATGTGAAATCAGGATCTAATAATGGGAAATTTCAAATGTGCATAATCATAGGTGAAACCACAATCCCTGCTGCTATGAGTAACAGTTTTAAAAAGTCTGAAATATGTTCTAAATTGTTGAGGATAGATTGTGAACTGAGCTGCATCTCTGGAAATCATCTGATTCTCACATTAAGCTAATGGCTGAATTTAGCCCTTTGTGTATAGCAAAACTACTTTTTAAAACTTGCTGCAGGCAGACATTATAAATTCTCAGCTTTCTACGGCCAGACATGACCACTGTAATTGCAGAATCTGACCTCATGTGCAAGAGAGACTGCAACATTTTGCATACTAATTCTTTTATTTCACCTAAAACTCGCAGCTGAACAAGAAGATGGCCGTTAGTGTAACTAAATCCAGCTATCAATATGTATGTATTCGGGGGGAGCTGTTTCCTGGGTTGTATTCAAGAGAAGAGGTTGAGCCTAATGGCCGTAATGACACAACTGTATCTTAATGGGAACACACCACTAGCAAAACATTCCAATTAACAGGGGATGTACTGAGCTGAAATAAATGGTTTTAAGTGATGATCAGCCTGGTGTGAAATTATAAACTCCATTGTTAGTATCAAAATGACTAATTACCGCTCTGATGCAGAATAGCACTCAAATTTTTAAATCTGTGGGACTAAACTGAAAATGCTTTCAGCGTTTTGCAAGACCTCCAGGGAGAAATGAAGAGCGTCCAATTTTTAGCTTGCATTTTTATTTAATTGGTGCATTATTTCAGTACAAAGTATTATATAGTATTTCTTTCCTCTTTCTCCAGTCTTTTTTTAAATTGGGTTTCCACAGGATGTCCTAATTAGGAGACCCATACTATATACCCTCAAAAGAATTAAGGATTTCTCTTCAGCTAAGTGGCATTTTTGACTGTGGAAAAAAAGCACATTTTAATGGGACAGAGAAAAACAGGGCAGCCAGGCTATTCAGGGAAAACTGAGAAATAGGCACAAGTTTTATATAAGGATTTGTAATTCATTTAGGCAGTGCTCTTTTCTTTACACTTTTCTAACACTGGGTAGTACTAAATTCTCCTAATTTAATTTGTACTTCTTTGTAAAGCAATCCACTCACATTTTAAGGCCTTTTTTTTTTCCTTTTGCCCTACAGCTTTCATATTGAGCAAGTAAATGTTAAAAGCAGTTAAAAGCAGGCTTGAATCTGTTCTCTCCATTGATGGGTTTTAAAATTAAAGCTCTTTGAAACTTTCATGCCCGTCAGTGTAGCCCAGGAGCATTAAATCACAACTGTCTGGTGCCACATGCTGACAGACCAAGTCTTGAAAAAAAGGATGGCAGTTTTTCCACCCTTGCTTAGAGTGCCAAACCAATGCTGAATGGAGGAAAATAAATCAGATTTTTCTTTTTTGTACAGTATATGAAATACTAAGGGCTGAAGGTGCCTTGGATTTCCTGTTCTGTTTTATTTATCATCTCTCACAATTGCCCTGAAAACTGAAAACATCCCTTAATAAATTACAATCTCTTTCTTTGTGACATATTCCAGGTGAAGTAGAAAAGGTGTGAGGTTTCTGTAATTGTACGCTACCCAGAAAGTGTATTGTTCACTGAAACTGAATATCCTGCAGAAGACAAGAATTCAAAGAATAGATTCAATGAAGTTAATAGAACAAGCTATGTAGGCATATTATTCACTCATGGTTTACAATGTACTTTAAATAGTGTAACCAAATGTACAAAAAAAGTTGGTACCTATGTACTGTAATGATGGGCATATTAGGCATATCTGACAAAGCTCACAAGCTTGTCAAAATCCTAAAAGCTCATTTTCCTAAAATCTGTCTCCTTAAATATTTAAAACAAAATCTTAAATTCATAGATATTTATTAGTTCCTTGTACTTTTATAAAAAGCACATTAACTTACTTCATATTTACATATTCTAGGTCTTGTAGCTCTGGTGAAAGCTAAAATAGTGTATAAGAAAGCTTCTAAATAAATATGCTTCATTAAATTCTTCATAAATAAATTCTTTAAGTCCCAAGTATGTCTTAAAATATCTTCATATTTTCACAATTTTAGTAAAATTTATGATTAATTAAGATAAGCATCTTAATAACAGAATTACAGAATAATTTAATTTGGAAGAGACTTCTGGGCATTATCTAGTCCAGCCCCCTGCAGAATGAGGGCAGGTTGTTTAGGGGCTAACTATTTTGAATATCTTCAAGAATGGAACCTCACAGCCTCTTTGGACAACCTCTTCCAACTTTTGAATACCTTCAAGGTGACAACAGCCACCTTTGCTGTGAGACCACATGGTCAGCTTATTGTCCACCAGGATCCGTGGAGTCTTTACTGCAATCATCAGGGTGAACAGCTGTTTTACAAAGTACAGTGTTTCCTTAAAGAAAATCACCGAGTTGTGCTATTAGATGCACTGTTTTTATGGTGATTTACTTTTCTTTCATTCACGTTTGATTTTAGTGCTAGTTGTTCAACCCTCAAAAGCCTTTTTGACATACAAATTTCATTTGGACCGAAGACATTTCTGAAAGTACCTGTAGAGAACTCTGCGAAATGAAACAACCCAGACTTTTATTTACTTTGAAAAGCACCCAGCAGCTAATGTCATACACTGGAGCCACACCGCAGCACATGTTTAGTAATGGGAATGTGCAGCCTTAAAGGTCTGGACAAAGCCAGCAGGAACTACTTGAAATCTCCTTTTTTCAGACATGCCCTTTCAAAATGACATTCAGCAGCAAGACAAGAATTTTTCATAAAATGTTTCTGAGTTTTAGAAGTCTGAATTGGGAATGTTTGTGCAGTAAGTTTTCAATTCGGTCACATGTCAGTGGACTGTGTCAAGGGCAATTTACCTATCTTACACCAAATCTAGGCATCTTTGAGTCATTGCCTTTGTTGTCATCTTTAATCATGTGTATGTTGTTTGAGCAATACTTTGGTATCAAATATACCGATACTACTCTGACAACAAAGTAATAATTAATCAATATCTTGAGCTCCCAAATTACTTGTCTGTACAAGCATGTGTTACCAGCACATGGTATCTGGGACGGGAGGGACCTTCTTAACTTTACTGGCTTCCAATGAATCTCATTCAAAGCCCATTGACTTAGTAGAAAAACCAGTATAGCCTTCAGTGGGTTTTAGATTAAAGGCATTTGATCTTAGGGAAATTGAATAATCTGTAAAATAAGGATCATAATGTTTCTCTCTTGTAAAAGTAATTGAAATTCATAAAGGAAAAGTACAAAGTATGCACTTACTGGTTTATCTCTATTAAGAAAACTGGTTCTATCAATTTTTATTTAATTACTTAAATGAGTAATTTAAAGCGTTTTAAGGCCTCATGTATTTGATGTTTCATTTGTTTCTTTCAATTGAAACAAGATGGTTACTATGGAAACAAAGACATTGGAAGATTTCAGTTGCTGTTAGCTTTGGGAACAAACACATTATTATGAAAACAAAAAAAAAAGAGATATTGAACTATAAAGTAGAATAAGATCCTTATTGATTAACAAATCCTGGGCAAAAGCTAGTTTTATACTGTAAGTGTGTGGAATAGGAACCACTCTTGCAGAAAAAAATGAAAAAAAAAAGGAAGTTAATGGAGCTGTCATTTCAATATTCAATAATATTATCTAGAATATGCAATTTCCCAGATGTAATTCCCATATCCTGCATGAACAGTTACAACAAAGTGAAAGGCTTACCGACGCCAACGTGCTTTTCCTGTCACAGTGTAACTGCAAAATATATACACTTTTAGAAACAGCAGAGCAATTGGGAAAATCGAGCTTCTCTTGACATCAGTTATGTGGGCAATATATGGCATAGTCCTCCTGGCACCCCCTCTGCTATTTGCACAATTATTTTCTTGGCCATCTCACACACTTGCGTGTTTATGCACGGGGCAAACAGACGTGCGTGCAGAAAGCAGGAGTTGAAGCCCCCCCAGTCTGGGAGATCCTGACGACCTGAGGGTTGACAAGTGTTGCCAGGCTTTGCTTTCCAATTTCCTGGAGATACAGGAAAAAAAGTGGACCAAGCCAGTAGGAATTAGAGGCAGTTCTCCTCTCCCATGCATAGCTCGTTTTTGACTGTTAGTGACCCTATAGTGTTCTAAATCAGGAAAGAGTTGCAGAATTGAAATGAGCTCAAACTGGGCAAATCAGCTCAAAATACAGGCATGGAGCCCAGTGAGCTAGAATAAGAGACCAACCTAACCCGTAGGCTGATTTCGCTGTAGTATTTGCTAAAAAACACACCCATATGCGTGCACACGCCTGCACATGCACATGCACACAAAGCCACACTTAAAAGAATGATTCAATTATAGATACAGCTCTGTAACTAATCAATATACTTAATAAATCATCAAAAATAGAACATCCCAGTTTGGAAGGGACGTTGAAACATGATCTGTTCCAACCTTTTGTGGGAAAGGGAGCCTAGATGGGGTTACCTAGGCTCTTTGTCCAATTGCATCTTGAAAACCTCCAGTGATGAGAACTCTACCATGTCCCTGGGGAGGTTGTTACAGTGAATGATTTGTAAAAAATTTCCTACATCAACATCAACTTTCCCGTGCAACTTGTACCCATTGCCCCTTGCCTTCTCCATGTGGTGCCTTGTGAAGAGAGAGCCTCCGTCCTCTTTGTAGCTGCCTTTAAGCACAGGAATACTGTGATGAGGTCCTTCCTGAGACTTCTCTTCTCCAGGGAGAAAAGGTCTAACTCCTTCAGTCAAACCTAACTCTTTCAGTCACGGGAAAGAATAAAGGAAATCAAAGAGCTATATTTTCATGGTGTTTTTTAAATACTGGTGAGTGTATGAAATCAGGCTCAGCCCTCAATCGATGTGTGACCTCAAAATGCTATTGTTAATCATGCACAGAAATACTGGAGGAGACACTGTGTTGTCCCTCTACACCTTTAGAACATTGCATAACTTATTATTTCCACATTACAGAACACGCATGAGTACCTATGTAAATACATACTTGTTTGTGTATGGTTTATACAGCTAAAGAGAAGGTGTTTCTCACAAAGCTGGTTAGCCTGACTCCCAGAAACAATGGATGTAGAAAATACAAACCTCAAGGAATATACTGGGTGAATTAAGTCCATGTCTTTTCTCCAAAGAAAACTTTTCTCCAAAGAAAACTTAGATGAAAATCAAAATTTGTTAATTAAAGGCCCAAAATAGATACTTCCATGGGCTTTACAGTTTTTATATCTTCCCAAAGTGCCATGAAAATCATATACTTATATAATCAGCATTGGCTCATGTTTTCAGTGGAAAAAGTTTACCAGCCTTGATAGTCGGGAGAACTTCAAAGGCTGTGATAAATCAAATGAATAATTTGCCCGGAGGAAGTCTGTATAAATCGGTCACGTTATCTAAATGTGTCAAATGAAATCTTAAGAACTCCCTCTCTCTTTCTGCAGGAATAATTGGATCTGCACATATCTCTAAATTGATAGTCTTTTCCCCAAAATGTAGGCACATATATTTTTTATTGCCTGAATGCCTGTCATGATAAATGGTTACAGAAAAGTACCCGAAGTTATATGGGAGTGTTCAGGCAGGCTGATTCTACATTTTCCTACTGTTAGCCCACCTGATGTGAAGATGATTAGCAGGCCATGTAAGACTAGCTCAGTTCTGCATCCCTAATTTAGATATGCTGGACTGGATAAGATGAAAGGGTCTAAGATTCTTTGTAAATCGTTCAAAGGTAAGTTAGAAGGCTTCATTACTCACATGAGTTCCTCTAGAGGACCATAGTTTTTGCATTTGGCATTCTGGAAGAAGAAGAGGTAATAGGAAAATGGCACTTTAGAAATGGTCTTAATTTTTCTCAAGTTTCTAAGGCTTTAAAGAAAGGTTGGGTTATACTTATCACTTGCTGTTCTTCTAGAAAAGGGACTGTGGCTTCATATATTTTATTCTCTGTTATTCATGAGTATTTTGTTCTTAATTGGGCATTTATGAAATCCTAGGATATATATATATACTTGAAAATTGCTTTGGTTTTCTATGCATTAAATGCTCCCTTTTCTGATGCCAGATTTGCCAAATTTACTAATGCAAATTTGGATGTTTAATGTTAAGGCCAAAGACAAAGCATCTTGTCCCTATTTTATTCGTAAAATGTTCAAAGTCTCTTCCTATTAGAAGATGTGGATGTCTTATTAATTGTTCCAGTTCTCTTATGAAGAAAACGTGTAGATCTTATGGCAGGGGGGTTGGAACTCGATGATCTTCAAGGTCCTTTCCAACCTAAACCATTCTATGATTCTATGATCTTGCCTTAGTGTTTTGCCTTTCAGCTGAGAACGTGAAACATCAAGAAAACAGGGAAAGTTCCAACTCATAAGCTGCAGTACAAAACAATGCATTAGAAATAGAAACAGTGATAGATAAGTCTGTGCTCGCACAGTGCAAGTATGAAATCTTACAGGTGCACATGCTTGGACTTCTATTTACACTTTTTTTCTAAAAACGTCCTTTGATTTCATATGTTGATATCTATCACCTTTCCAAACTACAGCACAATTTTTATTTTTTAATGGTATGTTTTAAATGTCTTGAGAGACCAGAGTTCTGTGCTGCTTCTAGGAACGTATTGTAGCAATCCACTGATTCTTACTGACAGAAGATTTACCCTGGATATGCTTTCAAGCTGTGTGTAAGCTGAAGCAAAAAATGGAAAATAATGTTGGGAATATAATGATGGCACATCAAGCATTGACAAAGTAGAACTGGCTTGAGTTACATTTATGGTTTGGCATGCTACAAGTGATTTATTATCATAGGAACATATTAAAAATAAACTACAAAAGTACTTCCAAACATGCTTTGTTGAGCTAAAACTCACTACTTTGAAGTATCTCATGCAATTCTTCATATTAGTATGAACAATTCATTAGTTCATACTAATTGATTAGTTCGTAGTAGTAAAATGAAACACATCTGTGATTATCTGCAGTGCTGAAATAAGTGAAATACGCAAGTCCGCTGTGGCCTCCACATGAGACATTTCCTTTTGGCTTGTTTTTTTAACCATTCCTTATACATTGTCAAGGGCTGTTAAATAATAATCTGTCCTTGAATTATTGGCCTCTCAAATGATTATAGAATCATAGAATCGTCTAGGTTGGAAGGGACCTTTAAGATCATTGAGTCCAATCATCAACCTAACACTGCCAAGTCCACCACTAAACCATATCCCTAAGCACCACATCTACACGTCTTTCAAATACCTCCAGGGATGGTGATTCAACCACTTCCTTGGGCAGCCTGTTCCATTGTTTGATGACCCTTTCAGTGAAGAAATATTTCCTAACATCCATCCTAAACCTCCCCTGACATAACTTGAGGTCATTTCCTCTTGTCCTATCACTTGTAGTAACAAGTGGGAGAAGAGACTGACCCTCACCTTACTACAACCTCCTTTCGGGTAGTTGTAGAAAGCTATAAGGTCTCCCCTCAGCCTCCTTTTCTCCAGGCAAAACAACCTCAGTTCCCTCAGCTGCTCCTCATAATACTTGTGCTCCAGACCCCTCACCAGCTTCATTGCCTGTGCACACTGCTGGCTCATATTCAGGTGGCTGTCAACCAACAGCCCCAGGTTCTGCCATGCAGCTTTCCAGCCACTCTTCCCCAAGCCTGTAGCACTGCATTGGGTTGTTGTGACCCAAATGCAGGACCCGGCACTTGGCCTGGTTGAACCTCATACCATTGGCCTCGGCCCATCAATCCAGCCTGTCCAGATCCCTCTGTAGAGCCATCCTACCCTCAAGCAGATCAAGACTCCTGCCTAGCTTGGTGTCATCTGCAAACTTCCTGAGGGTGCACTCAATCCCCTCATCCAGGTTGTTGGTAAAGATATTAAACAGAACCCACCCCAATACTGAGCCCTGGGGAACACCACTTGTTACTGGCTGCCAACTGGATTTAACTCCATTCACCACCACTGTTTGAGCCTGGTCATCCAGCCATTTTTTTACCCAGCAAAGAGTACACCCATCCAAGCCACAAGCAGCCAGTTTCTCCAGGAGAATGCTATGGGAAACGGTGTCGAAAGCTTTACTAAAGTCCAGGTAAACAACATCCACAGCATTTCTCTCATCCACCTAGCAGGTCACCTCGTCATAGGAGGAGATCGTTTGTCAAGCAGGACCTGCCTTTCATGAACCCATGCTGACTGGGCCCAATCACCTGGTTGTCCTGCACATGTCACGTAATGGCGCTCAAGATGATCTGTTCCGTAACCTTCCCAGGCACTGAAGTCAGACTGACAGGACTGACAGTTTCCCAGATCCTTCTTCTGGCCCTTCTTGTGGATGGGTATCACAATCACTAAACTCCAGTCAACTGGGACCTCCCTGGTTAGCCAGGACTGCTCATAAATGATGCAAAGTGCCTGGTGAGCACTTCTGCCAGCTCCCTCAGTACCCTCGGGTGGACCCCATCCGGCCCCATAGACTTGTGTATGTTTAAGTGCTGTAGAAGGCCACTCACCATTTTCCCTTGAATTATGGAGGCTTCATTCTCTTCCCCACTCCTGTCTTCTAGCTCAGGGGGCTGGGTACTTGCGGAACAACCGGTCTTACTAACAAAGACTGAGCCATTAAGTACCTCAGGCTTTTCCTCCTCCTTTGTCACTATGTTTCCACCCCCATCTAATAAAGGATAGAGATTATCCTTAGTCCTCCTTTTGTTGCTAATTTATTTATAGAAATTTTTGATAGTTGGATTAACATTGAATTGATTATTGCATTTTCATCTGTGTGAATGTGCATTCCTATAGGGACTAAAAAATAGTATCTTAGCAGCAGAAGGAAAGGGATTATTTCTTTGGATGCTCCCTTGGCTGTAGCATGTGCCTCTCACCCCCTGAACATTTCCCTGAGCATCCAAGTTACATTCAGACCTTCTACCCAGAAACTCTTGGCATCGTGCACTGCCGGCAAAGCAAGAGCCAGCAACTGGGTTCAACTCAGGTTCATAAAATCTAGCAGGAGGTGAGAGGTGCATTGTAGCAGCAGCTGGGCAGGTCACAGCATGACCAAAGAAAAAGGGGAAAAACATGTACATGTTTTGGAGGTAAGAGTGGTGAGGGAGATCAGGACGTCTGGGAATGGAGTTGGATCCGCTGCTGCAGTAAGGGGAGGAAAAGCTTTCAGTGTTGTACATTAAATAAGAGAGGATGATACTTCTGCCTGCTGACTTGGTATGCTTTTATTTCATTTATCAATTGCAAATACAAAGCAAAAATGAAGTGCTATTTCTGTTATGGTTATTTTTCCAGTGCATCGGTATTTAAATTATACTCAGACCTGAACCTGGTTTTCCAACCAAAGGCTCCTGGTTTTTTGCTGTTGTTTTGGTTTGTTTTTTGTCTTTTAGGGGTTTGGTTGGTTTTTTTGTTGGTTGGTGAATTTGAAATCTGGAGTTGATCTCTGATGAAGTATTGTCAATAAGAGTTCAGCAGGTCAGAACAGAACTTCACCTGAATATGACAGACATATGAAACAAAATCTGATTCCAAATCGTGATCTGTACCTTGTAATTTATACTCACTAGTTAGTTTAAACTCAACTCACCACAATCACATTGTTTTAATAAGTCCTTAAGTATATAATTTTATTAAGATTATTTAACTTTATTATCTGGTTTTATCCATAGCAACTTGTAAAGTCAAAGATGTAAATATAATAACAACTCTGTAGCTGAAATCTAAGTTCAGGATTTAGGAGTTTTCCTAACTACTAAATACAAGATCTAGTGGTTTGTCAAAAGCTTTGTACAGAAAAATACTGATAAATTATATTATCAGGCCAGGTTGACAAGTATTTTAGATGAATGTTTAAGCCTTCATTTCAAAAAAGGACTTGAGCCCATGTCTAAACTTTAAAACTGTGAGTAACTCAAGTTCACCTGTGAGTTTACTCAATACAGTAGAGGGTTTTAGTTTACTGAATAGGAAATAGAGCAAACGAAGAGAAGAAAACACAGAGAGATTTACACTTCTGTCTAGACCAAGCTCTAACTGCGGGCAGCAAGGCAATGAGTGTGTGCCAGAATGAGCACTAAACTGGGCGGATGCCAACTTTTTTATTGCGAGTAACCTCTTGCAGATGGAGCCTATTCACTGGAAGGGAAAGGCAAAGCCACCAGTGACTTCAGTGGTGCAAAAGCAGAGCGCTCCAGAGTGGAAGAATTAGCTCACGGTGTACTTTTTGGCAAAATCCTGGAGAGTTTATAATCACAAAAAAAATACCATAAAAACATAATTATAAGCGGTGCTTTGTTTAGTATGATTCACCCTAAGTCAGAACTGGGTCTTTCTGGTTGGTTGACACTTGCCTCATGCACCATGCCGTTGGACAGTGGAATCAGTGTTTTCCAAAAGCTCCGGCTTCACTTGTGCTTACCAATGGTGCCTATATGGCTCCTCAAATGCTGCCAGAGCAACAGCTGGGAATACACTGTGTTCACAGATGCACCTGTTTCCTCTCTATAGAGGAACTGCACAGAAAGTCACTCCCATTTCTTGAATAAATTCCTGCTGGTGGTCTGTTTAGCCCAACTGTTAGATGTTGCACCAGTAGCAGGCAAAACCAGCGTGTGCCTTGGGCATCCCCGTCCTTCCAGCCGTGCCAGGAGATGGGCTTCCAGCTTCATTCTCTGGATGGACAATTGATATCCTCAGGAGGGCAATCTATACACGTTCTTCAAAGCGCTGTTTGCCATTCTGAGAAACATAAATGCAGATGGGTGCAGCTGCCTCAAATGGCACCTTTGTTACAGGCCAGCAGAAAGAGCTGAATTAGGTATGTGACAGCTCCACGGGTCTACTACCTAACACAGACCAAATCACCATGTTTACCTTCTCTATTCCTTGCCTATCTGGCTGTCCTTTCTAACCTGCCAGTTTTGCATAAAACTGTATTGCTTTTTATACATACCTGCTTAGATAAGATGGAATTTTTCAACCGCAAAATGCAGTAATATGTACTGACTGATTAAAACCAGATTTTTTTCCATAATACAACCTCTTAAATAAAATACAAACTTTCAGAAATGTTTAGGTAGACATCTGTAGAAGCCAGGACTTTAATAACACTGCATAAATTGTAGTTCTTTAGATGAGCTTTTTGCTTTCTCTTCATATAAATGTCTGTCATTAGTTATGTGCAAAACCAAGAACTTCACTTTTTGGAATGAATACTTCCCAAATCTTGCTTGTGCAAGATTAGATTAAGCATCTCATGAGCAGGAGCTCTTGTTGAACTCCTGGTTTCAAGTACGTTCCATGTCCTGGGAGGCTGGAAGTGGATGCAGCCAGGATGCTGCAGGACAGCTGTGCAACAGTTCAAGTTCTCCTTAACCCCCTTCATTGCACTGAATTAGTCCATGGGGAAAAGAATGAGCTTACTAACCCTCTAGCTCTCCACAATAAGTCTTTAATGACATGCTTTAAATGCAGGGTGTCTGGCATTTGTTGTGCTCTATTACCACTTCAGCTTCCAGCTTGACTACTGCATTGAAGCCAGAAAAAAAAATATCTAATGTACTGGGGCCTCAAATATATCTACAGTTTTGCAAACCTTTATTAACTCACATATCAGTCCAAGACTGGGTTTTGGTTTTAATTTAGTCAAACGCTTAATCTAGTCTTTCTTGATCCTTGATTCCTGATTATTATTCTGGTACTTCTTTGATTAATGTCTCATTAGAAATAGTGCTGAACCAAACCCCCAGATCCCAGCCAAGACAACATTTGGATATCTTGTAATAGTTTAATTGAAATGGGAATCTCTAAAAAAAAATTGCTTGCCCTATATAGTCAGTTTTGTCACTGTCTAAACTGGGACAAAGTTTTTACATGGTCAGAATCTGAAATGCTTTGATTTCCTTTAATTTTCACAATGTCCCATTTTAAATAAGGGCTAATAGAAAAATTAACAACATTCCTATAAAACACAGAAATAGACCCAACTTAGTTAACATCATTTAAGTCATAGTGGCTTCAAATGCAGCTATTTTTAATGCACGTTTAATAAAAATAGTCCTGGACAATTAATTAACAGTGCAGTATCTCATGGGTCTTTCCTTGTGATATACTGTAATCACTTGAGGTAAAAATCTTAGTCCCCAGGAGCGTATCAACAACATAGCTGTTACTTCTTTTCACATAGAAATGTGGAGTGTAGTTGTCAAGCTCTGCACGTCTGAGACTTGAGGTCAATCATTCCTATTAACCGCAAATGTTACCATTCCCTGGCCAGAGGAATACAGGGTCGAGCATGTGTATCCTACGGAAGAGCAGTCATCTGTTTCAGGACAAGTACATAGAATAAAAATTAGCTTAAGTTTTTCCATGTGCACCTGGCATGTCCACTTAAATAAAGAACACCAAAGGAAACATTAAACTCACATACACCCAAAACCTGGATCAAAACCATGCTTGATATTCTGGCAGTTCTTCTGGAATTGATTGGCAACTTTTTTAATAGGTTAGACACAAGTCCTGGAGGCAACAGGCCTAGTTCATAGGGTATGTCACCACGACAAGGTGGAAACGCAACTGGAGCACATGCAAGCATAACTTCTTCGAGTTAGGAGGAAAACCAGTTGCGGCGAAGATGTGGTTGCATGGACTTTGTTAGCGACAGGGTGTATATTTATGATCTCTAGCCAGCCTGCGTGTACTAAAGACTGATCTGCCGTGTCAACACCGCTCTGGTTGCCCTGCTAGCTGGAGTAAGTTAGGATACCATCACAATTCTGCTTTGCGGCGTTTTATTCCTCATCTGTGTTTTGCTGCAGTGGAACTGTGTGGGTTTTGGTTACGTGCTTTAAGCGACCAAATCTGAAAATATATAACCGCTGTTTCAGTTTGACCATTTGTAAAGAGACAATGGGAGGGTGGCTGTGGTTCTCGTGAAACCTATATGATTACTTAACCCCATTTTCCACTATGCAGGGCTCTGATAAGCCCAGAAGGTTCTCCAAAGTTGTTTTCTTCTTTAAACCAGGAGGCAGCCTGAAAATATGCCTTCACCTGGTCAGTTCTACAACAGGAGCAAAGGAAGTGCAAACTGCTGTCAATGTTTGCTGCCGAAAGGCTTTGATCATGATGGATTTGATGTGAAAGGCGAGCAAGGCTGTTGTTACAAAGTACTGCCGCACGGTCTGTGAGTCTTAGCACGTGCTGCAGTTTCAGCGGATCGGTTCTCAAAACCTTCCAGTAAGCAGAGCGTGGAAAATACAAATGCACACTTATATTCAGCAATATCAGGAAAAAGAATATTTCTAATAAGAAAAAGACAGTGGCTTTACTTCCAATGGAATTTAAAATCTCATTGTAGCTGACAGCGATATGTTTTATCTTGTGGCCGTTCGAACAGACATTTTTTTATGGAGCAGAAAAATGCCTCTGAGAAGATCTTGGGGACATTGCTGTTTCCTCTGCTGTGACGTAAGGCAGGGGCACACAACTCAGCATTTTTCTTCTTTAGAAGCTTACATTAATTTATTTTGACAGCATTTCCAACCCATATAGTAGCTTAGGACTATCTGTTTGTGCTACCTTCCTATTTTAGACAAGCGATGCTTTGCGTGAGACTGTTAATTTGGCAAAGGGCACGGGTTCACATTTGGTTTTCATAGACTGATAGATTTAAAGGCCAGAAGAGACCATTATGATCATCTAGTCTGACCTTCCACTTCAGTCAGGGCACCAGCCTCACGCAATCGTTACTGCAACAAGATCATGAGTTCAGTGTGAGCTAGACAGCAGCTTAAAGAAGGCATCCAGTCCGGAGTTGCCTTCCTTTAATTTTTAGCATTATTTTTTCCAACTTCAGACCCCAGTTCCTGGATCATATCATTTTATAGGCATGCAAAGTCAAAATGAAACATCATCCTCAACTGTCCTTTTCAATTACATGTCTGTGATTTCATCTACTTGGATTGATCCCAAGATTATAGGAATATTTATGTTGCATAGTTGTCAGACCATGCTAAATGGACAGTAAGCATTATTTTCACTTTATACTGGATGTTGTAAAAACAGTTGCAAAGCACGCATGGAATGTCAAGATCTTGGGCTAGGTCTGCATTGGTAAGTCAGCAAGCATTTAGCCTGGCTTTTGGTTTTTGAGAGCAGTTTGCATCCACTGAGTTAACACGTGTGAAGCCTGTGCACAGAGCAATGCACAACAACTGTCGCCCTTCTTTTAAAAACCAACCCCTGCATTTCTAAGATCAGTTTTTAATAGACAGATAACAATGAAAACTGGCAAGTGACAAAAAAGAAAAATGATAAGGAGAGGCAGGTGCAAATGTTTAAGAAATTATGATTTACCTAGAACATTTCCAAAAATACAGTTGCAATTTGGTTCACCTAAGAGAAGGGCAGTAGAAAATTAGGTGGGAGGAAGGAAGATACTTTGAATAACCTTATTCTGCCACTCATTTTCACATGTACTCATCATAATGTGAGAGCACGCTTTCTCCAGACTTAAAACCTGGCTACAATTCACTATCCCAGGAATTCTTGTCTACAGCACTGAATAAATTTTTCAAGATGGCCAGAGCTCCAAGTCTGACACTGAAGTTTTACACAACCTGGGAAGTTTTAGGTGTGGATGTGCAATGAGTTTGTGACACTTGGGAAAGTCTGTGGGCAAATTTCTGCTTCTGAAATTTAAACATCTTTCAGGCCCATTCCAACTTCCCCTATACAGAGTAAAGAAAGAGTGCAGGGCTTGAACTCTGCTTCTGGTACATGCTGTCATGTGGTAGCCAAAGTGGTGCTACGGTCTGTATGGAAATCGAATAGGGGAAAGAACTAGAGGAAGACACCGACAAGAGAAAACCCAGGTAAACGTACTGCAAGAATTGATCAAATTTTGATGACCTTTAAAACTTTCAAGTCAGGCCAGTTTTAAGAGCTGCCATTCAGTACTTGCCCTCGTGAAACTGGAAAAATTGACATTAATTTCAGAAAGCAGCTGCCAGATTCTTGCTATTTAGTAAAGCATTAATATAACTTGATGTTCTTCAACAGAAGTTTAAAAAATTCTTATACTTCTTGACTTAAAAAGAGTCCAATCTCTTGCATACCAAACTGTGAGGAAAGAAAATTCCAGGCTTTCCATTTTGAAAATGACACAGTTTGACGAGCTAGAGCACAGGAATGCATTAACTCTAATTTTCGTAAGGCAACTCCCTTGTTTAGTAGTTAGCCTTCATTTTCACAACTGGGAAATGCAGAGGATATCAAGAGACCTGTGTGAAACCATAAAAATATACATGAGTTTATGTTTGTATTCAATGGATAGAGAACTTAATCTAAAATTGTGTTCATTATCCAGGATTTGGATATATATAAAAAATATACATAATGTGTATCTAATGTACATAATATATACATTAGATATAATATATAAATATATAATATGTGTACATTATATATAATATGTATATAATCTATGGGTAAATAAATTTCTGTTTCAGAGAAAAATATTTATTCTTCATATATTAATGGACTTAGTTCAAAACCCTTTCAGGTTATTGAAAATCACTGCAGTATTCCATAACAGCATTGAGAACATTTTTTCTTCATAGTATGTGTAGGTCCCGACTGTTACCATTTATTGTGTCCAATAATATGCTTGAAATTAGGCAATCCCAATCAAGAATGTACATTTTTCATTTTAAATCTTTTGGTATAAAATATTAGAACATGTACAAAATGAATATATGAGCAATAAGGTGTGTAGATATAATTTCAAGAGTATTTGCACATTTGGATCCCCTTAACAAACTGGTTTTTAAAGACAAAGGTTATCTGATACTGTAACTATATATGGCATTTTGACTTTGCATGTGAGTCTCAGCTCTATAAAGGGACATCTAACAGCACAGCAAACATGCCTTTGCAATTAAATGACCATTCACAGTACAGCTTATGGAAATATAAGATACAGCTCAAACCGTTCGGTAAAGAACGCCCGTTCTTGTTACTCTTTGTTTTAGTGGGCTATAAAATAAATGCAGTGTAGAAGGTATTTTTTCAGCCAGAGCTTGTGATACACGATACGCATGGCTGTGCTGGGAAGAAAATGCCGAAATTATGTACTTCAAACACCCATCACGCTTCTCGGAAGGATTACATACGTAAAGCCATCAAAATCCTCTGCTATCTTTAATGGGACAGGACTGACTGCTCCTTCGGTGTTTACAGCATCAGCCCTGGTAAATGCCAAAGTATGTATGGTTCAGCAGTGAAATACTGCCAGCTTCATTCGCTTGTAGCCATATGCAAGAGAAGGAGTAAGGAGACCACACGGCTGCAGAAAGGGAGGGCAAAGAACAACGTGTTTTAAAACAGCATGAAACAGGCAGTGAGTAACAGCACCAGAAAACACACACACACACACACACACATTAAATGCATGCACAGAGCTGGTAAGGGTGGAGGGGGAAAAAAGGATGAGAGAAGTCAGGTGAATTAATGGTAGCTGAAGGGACTTCAGCAACCGAATAGATACATCGGGGGGCAAAAGTAGTAGTGTGAAGAAAAGCAGCCCATTAATAAACGAGGAGGAGGGGTGAAATCAATGAGAGCTCTGCAGAGACAGCGCAGCCCTCGTGAGGAGAGAAGCACAGGGCCTAGCTCTGGTATTCTTGTTCAGTGCCTCCTAGGAGCTGGGGACTGCTGGGGGGACAACGTACAGTTAAAAGGCAGGCACTGGCAGCGAACACGAAGCAGGGGACTAGTCTCACGCACTTACGCAGGTGAATAACTGTGAGGAAGAGGTTGTCATGCCAGCAGTCCCCAGGATTTTTAAAATGAAATTTATGCCCCTGAAGTTACTGAAGAAATACATTAGTGTTTACAGTCAGGACTCTTTAATGTGTTGCTGCCTTTTTTTTTTTTTTTATGTCCTCAAGTTATATTTACAGGGCACTTTTACCTCTCCGGAAACTTTGCATTTCATACAAAACCTAGACTTTTTCATGCCCATGTGCTTCCAGAAGGTGGAATTTCATGTAAAACAGCAGCTATCATGGGATGTATAGTAAAAAGCGAGGAGCTGGTACTTTGCAGGCTCCACAGTGCACTGCAGGGTCCTGGTCCTAAGGCGGCCAGACCGGGGAGCGGGTCACAGCCATCACAGACCTCCTCACGTGCTTGAATTTCCTTCCTGTGGATAGGGATGGGAGAAGGGAGGCTGAAACATTTGTTTCTAGACCTCAGTCTCACATGCGATTGTACAGTGGCCAGGGATGCGGCCTCAGATCTGGAAGCTGGAAAGCACTCCGAGCTCCCACGGTTGCAGATATTTATTGTGGCCATAATGAGTTGATAGACACAAGCCACAAGTTCTCTCTTAAGAACACTTAGTTCACTAAGTGTCTGTGCACTTAGTGCACTGTGAATAGATATTTCATTCTTATGCGTAGAAAGGATGTTTTTCTTTAGAGTTATTTATTAAAAAACATAGCTCTACTGAACTAGGGATTTAAATCAATTTGACCAATTCTCCCAGCACTGTGAATCCCAAGAAGAAAGCGCTGACCCATCTACTGGGTCCTTACAAATACAGTCCCGAAAGGGCACGTGCTGGGAGACCTCAGTTAGCAGCAGGCTTTTAAATTCAGATGTTAGACTGAGACCAGGAAAAAATGGGTCAAAAAGCGTTCTTGGCCAAAATAAACCACTTTTTTTGGTGAAACATTTTTACCTTCCCTGCTCTTCTCCTTACTCCTTCCACACCCCACACACCCCCCCCGACTAACACTAATTGCTTAATCTAGTTTTTAGTAGGTCCTTAGAAACTCTATTTTCTAGAACTCTCTCTTATGTTGAACTTTTCTGCTGTCTTGTCTTGCCATACTTGATGCATAGACAAAACATCTAATGGAGCATATAAAAATGAAAGTCTCGTGTTTACACCTGTGTAATTAAAAAATTCAGATCCTGGAAATATATGCATTTTTCAACTTTTCACCTAAACATTAAATTCTTCAAAATGCTAACGTGTTGTGTTCTTTCTTTTTGACAGCAAAATTTGGAGAGTAACCTCACCAACCTTATTAAGAGGAATACCGAACTGGAAACTCTTTTGGCGAAACTCATTCAGACCTGTCAACATGTAGAAGTGAGTACTGACCTTCATTTGAAATACTTTAAATTTAATTACATTCACTTCTAGCATTCAGGAACAAAAGTTTAAAAAAAAATACAATGAGCGCAGAACTAAATTAAAATAGTGGTAAACTGACTTGAAGTTTTTCATTGATAGATGGTATTCTCAATACAGATTACCTCCTTCACATTCATTCTTATCCCCTTTTAATTATGATGTATGGCCCCCACCACTGCTATACTTGAGCACATCACTCACTATGTGTAATATGTTTATCTTTTTGGGTCCTTTGTGAGGTAGACTAATATTTACAGGTGGAAAAATAATGCCCAGATCCACAGTGATATTTAGGTTTCTCTCAGCCACTGATTATTTTTTTTTCATCAGAATTAAGTATCTAAATACATATGTGGACTCAAAAGTCATACATGAAAATTTATCTTCAGAAGAAGAAAGATGCTTCCAGGCCTTTGAGTTGCCTTGGTTATGTATTCCACTTTGAGTATCACAGAAAATCTTTGGGAGGGAGGGACCTGAATTCATATTTCCCCCAAATCTGGGGGATTTTTTAGATGGCCCTGTGGGGGCTGCTGCTTTACATGCAAATTAAAATAATCACAGACTAATTCAGCCAGGGGAGCTGACACGGGAGGAAATCAGAGTCCAAAATAGACTTTTTTTCACAAAACTTTTATTTTTCCTTCTTGCCATGCTATAAGACTTTTTCAGTTCCCTATAGTATATTCAGGTCAAGAAAGCCAAAACCACTGTGAACAAAAAGCTTCCATATCATACAAAACTTGTGAAAGACAACATGAGTTTATGCTTTCTGACAGTAAATATTACACAAACATCCCCGTGGCATCAAAACTTTATCACCAGTGCTTTTCTCGTTGTCAGTCTCAGCCATGAGTCCCAGGTGACGCACCAGATACAAAACATTTTCACCCCTCTTCCAGGTAAATTGTAGCTGAGAAACACTGGAAGTCTAGGAAAGGCTCAATATTGTGAGGCGTGTGTGCTTGTTGACAGATATACTGGTTTCACTGAGATACAGCAAGTTCATGTTTGCAGGGCTGTCAGTTTTTGTAAGTTCTAAGTTCAGTTTAAGACAGCATGGGAAAGTAAATGGGGTAGGAATCAGAGGAGCTGGCACAATGTAATACTGCTGATTTAGAGTTAAAAAAAGCTTCAGACCTCAATCACAGAGAGAAGGTATTTTCAGTTGAACAGCTAATAACTAGTCAGATTAGAAGGGAAAACTTATTTTCACTGTGAAAAATGGTTGGGTTTCCATTTGCATTACAACGTCATCTGTTGACGGGCTTCTGCATAGGACCATTTCACTTCTGAGTGCATTGCAGTTCCTGCAGCAGCCTCATTTATGCAGGCAAGGGTGCACTGTATGTTCCTAGCAGACAGGCAGCATTAAATAATAAGTGTTGTGTAGAAAAGGTATTCCACTTTGAGTATGGTTGTCTATACATGTGAAAGGAAGCCAGGTTTCTTCGTCAGTGCTACTTAGGGAGTAGCCCTGGGGAATTTGGGTGAGGATGGTAGCCTTAACCCAGAGCTTCTGAAACATGGATATAATTTAAGAGAAAGTTAGCTGTGACACACACTGCCGTAACACATCCACCTGCTGGCTCTGCAGAAAAGCACTCTCTTTTTAGAGAAGCCTCTTTTTCTTCCTTATATAGTCCCATGGAAGTTCTCCATAGGACTTCTGCTTTCCTGTCTTTTTCAGACTAAAGTTCAGTCAATTAAGCCCAAGAGCAACTTTTCTTGTGAACAAAGTCACATCTTGAAAATTTGGTATCTGCTTAAGTACTTTGTTGACTGTGACAATGACACATGATGCAGAAAAAAAAAGGAAAATGTAAAATAAAATCCACCCAAAAAACCCAAAGCAAATAAAAACAAAAAAACCCAACCTAAACTAAACAAAAAAAAAAAACCAACCAAGACTGTTCTTCCAAAGAGATCATCTCATCCATTTTTCTATTTGCTCCACCTCTGTGGAGGCTCACTGACTTCATGGGGCTCAACAAAACCGTGAAAGTCTATCCACAGTATCAGACTTGAGGTGAACAGTTTGAGTTCTTTGTATAGGCAGCAGTAATGTCAGGCAGAACAACTGTAGTATCAGCTGGAACGACTGTAGTAGGTAATGCGAGAGAGAGACAAGACACATTTTCTTCCTCTGTGTACAAAACTCAGAGCAAACCCCATGAAGCAGATGGGCCCAGGACAGCATAAGGCCTCTTTGTCATTAGTGGCCTATGTCCAAGATGGGCTAGATCTGGAAAATTTAAAATCGCTCCTCCATCTCCTCTGCGATTCTGCAATATGTTACCAACTCCAGGGTTTTGTATTACAAAAAAATCCAACTTATTCAACTGGTAACAGATGCGCTACTGTCCCTGGAGTCCCGTATTAGAAAATTTCTCTGTAGACATAAAGCAATAGCAGCAAAGTTGTTAATGAATTCCTACCACGTTTTATTCATCAAATTAGTCTAATTAGCATTTAAATTAGCTAAATATTAAGAAATGAGCTTCAGTCAAAACCCTGGACCTAGGCCGTGCTGGAAATCAGGCAAGTGGGGATGTGGAAGTAAACTTTAAAGCTATCTCCATTTCTCAGAGCTCTGTGAAAACTTCAGATATGATGTGAATATCTCCAACATTAGAAAAGCTGAGGCTTAGATAGATTTTTCAAAAGTCAGTATGCTCTCTTTCTTTGTGCTTCTTTGCGACAGAAATTCATCCCAAACCAGGAACCCAAATGAAGCAAACAGTATATTGGTCGTAACATTAATGTTACAAATTTAAAATTACAAAATAATAGGAAAAGAAAAGCTGAAGTTTCCAATGACAATTAGTGTTGCCATATGAACTCACTTAAAGGTTAAAACCAAAGAGGTAGCTAATTTTATAGGAAATGTTTTCTTTTTCCTTATTTGATACAATATATTACAGATAATGATGTGAAATATATTGTCTCCAATTTGTAAATATGTAAAAACATAGGTAGTACACTTTAAAAACTGCTGTTATGTACTTTGATTTCCGTTACCTAATTTTAAGTCATTTTAATAATGTTATTTTAATGTCAATTTGGATTTTGGGGGGTTTAAAACCAGTTAAAAAAAAGAAAAAGAAAAGAAGCTTTGGGTTTCACACATAATTCAAACTTTGAAAAACAAGGAAGGAAAGGAAATTATTATTCCGTGTGTTAATCTTACCAAGTTTTTATTAAAGGATATAAAAACTTTAAAAAAATGTTATGCTAATTAACATTTATTTGTAGAAATAAACATTAACATTTTTAAAAGCCTTTGCCATGTCATAAACAAAAAAATTCAGTATTACATGAAAAATGAAAAAGGAATGTCTTTTTTGGCTTTTGATATGGGGCAGAAGCTGATGTTTCCGACAACGCACAACAAACAGGCTCTGTGTCTTTTGAATAAGTGAATTCTCGCCAGCCAAACCAAATGTTGTCACAGAGCCACTGTTTCTCATCAACCAAGTGAGCTGTTAATGGCTTCCCAGCAACCGGCTTCACTGCAGATTAATTATCTATGCATGCATCCTTTCCATTAGGCAATTGTAACTTCGTCAATAGCAAAGGCCAAATTGCAGTCTCTCTGTGTTGTAAAACTGATGTTTATTCCCTTCTGAGAGAGAGTTGTTTTCACTTTTCACTCACATGAGCAGGCAAGGACCGGTCGGGGATGGTCGCTATCTGGAAGCTGGACGCCTTCCAGCCACCGGGGAGGGGAGGTCTGGGGCTGCCTTTCATCACAGCAACGGAGGCATAAATCTTGCCTATTTTTAGATGGAGTTTATCAATTTAGGACAAGATTTATGCTGATGGGGGACCTGATCTTGGGAGACTTGAGAAGTCCACTTCCAGTCTTGCATTCCCGTGGGCAGTTCTGGGCATATTGGCAAGAAAACTTTTGCGAATAAATCGAGCCAAACTTGTATTCTTTACTGCTTTAAGTACAGAAGAGATATTATTAAGCATTTTATAATAATAATGATTGTAATATCTGAATGTCTGATTTCATGAAAGTATAGTCTGTGCTAATACTTAGTTTATGGTAATGGTTAACTTTAAAAATCCCATTTTCTCAAGGGGAACCACACCCTGAAAAGTGAATGCTTGAGACTATAACACTCCTTTCTGTCCCAAATCTTTCTGTTTCATTAGGAGCACCCTGGCACACTGGTTTTACTCTCCTTTCAGATACATCTCTAAGATGTTTTTTAGTTCGCACTCATTTTTCCGTCTTTCTACTCTCACTTCCTCTGTAATCCCAACTGTCATTTCTTGGTTTGGCAGAAATGCCGAAGGCTGTTAATCAGAAAAGTCTTTTTTCCCCTTGGAGACGATGGCAGGTCTACAATCTCATGCCTTTGGCCAGGCTGCTCTCTGCAGAGCACCCCCTCGCTTGGGGCAGCTCGCTGGGTTGGCTCCGGTGATCCAGCTCTGCTCCTTACTCTGTTTAGGGAAGGCGGCTGTGGCTGCCTCCCCAGGGACAGCAGGCTTGGCTGCGTCAAAAGATAAACTGATTCACAGGATAAAATATAGTTTTCTACACAAACTGGGAAAATGGAATAGAAATGGCTACTAATCTGGAATAATTTTATTTGCAATCCTGGTTCACAGCATTCACGCATCTCATAGTATTTGTAGAAAACTTTTTAAAATGGATTAAAAACCATCCTGGAGAATTTTATGTTTAAATACTGTGGACATTCACCCAATGAGAAAGCCCTCCAGCATGTAGCTAAATCAGCGTGTAGCTCTTAAAAGTCCATAAAAATTCCATGTGTGTCAGGAAAGCAGCTACTTAGTTCTGGAGCTATTATAAGGGGAAGATGTTTGAGGGAAAAGGAAGTAATGTAACTATTTATGCTTTGGCATAAATCAACAATCTAGGTACAAGCCCTCCACCTCAGCAGAGGGAGAAGAGGCTCTAGCTGGATCCAGTCCCACTGGGTGAAACAAGGCTGCAGTAATTCGCTTGTAACAAATGTGCTACACAAATTACTCATGTAAATATCTGAAAATTTCTGTAGAAGCCTTGGCCAAACCTTCCAAAAACACTATCGCAAAACTGGGATTGACAGGCCTAGGATATGGCAATATAGGGTAATCCCTGGGTGATAGCATCCCCATGGCCATACCAACCCACAGCCAGGTCTCCCTGTCTCCCACCATGCGCTGGAGGGGCATCAGCACGGGGGTGCCCCGGGGGCCCCTTTGGCACCCCTCCCCTGCCTGCCCCCCTGCGCCCTGCTGCACTGCCACGTGCGAGGCGATGGGAGCCGCATCCTGCTCTGCTGCCCTTTGCCTTTTCCAGCTGTACACAGCTCCGGATTTAGCCACTTCTCAGTTGAATCAGGGAAGGATTTAATGCCATAAGTGCTTAGATTCTCCCCGTGGTTTTGGTGTCACAGGTTTCTGTGGCTGACAAAGTGCTGTGTCACAGCAAATGTACTTCTTTGTCATTGTTTCCAAGGCACGTTGCTTCTACAAATGTGTGAGGCTTCTGCAAACATCTTTTAGATCATGACATTAATTGTCACGAGGCACAAATTTGAGCATGAGCCTCTTTGGACAGTTACTTTCTTCTAAGCAATTTGAGTTTTGTTTCTGGACTTTTTTTCTCATCTCTTATAGGAAATGTATGATTAAACCTCTGTTATATAGTCAATGCGATGAAGCTTCTCTCATCTGTTAGGCAGAAACATAATCTGAACTCAGCTGGAGGAAAAATTGGAGCAATTATCTAGGGGGGAGGGGAAAGGAAATAGGTTTTGCTTGTAGACAGCTTTAAAACATCTGTATCTCAGTCTCTCTGTTTGTTTTGTTTTGTTTTCAATTCACCAAGCATCATAGGAAGCAAATTCTGGACACCACTGCAAAATCATTTTTGGTTGCATGAAGAAGGGAAGGCATTTTCCTCTAACAGTGTAACCCTCAAATTGCTGCATCCTTTGCTTTCTATTTGTAACGGAAATGCTCAGTTTCTAGCTCACTTCTAAAGAACTGCTGCAGGCTAAATCTCAGCACAAACTTCCCAGTCAAAATTTGGTTTTGTGTGTGTCAAAGGGTTTTTTTTTTATAGCCATGTTATATAATCACCTGAAAAAGAAAACAGTAATATATTGAAAGGTCTTTTATTTAACTGGCACAGATACTGAACACTCATGTATATCAGACACATTTTAAATAACTGTAACAACAGTAGAGCAAAAGTGATGAAGAGAAGATGGCAGCACCTGGAAAATCCTGCTGTTACCTTTTTTTTGCATGCCTGATCAAAATAAATGAGCCAAATGGAAAAATTATAACTAACGAAAATTTGAATCTCTGGTAAGACTTCAACTACAAGAGAGCTTCTTCAAATTTTGCGACAAAACATCTCCATCAATTTTTATATGAGATACATGTACCGTTTCTGTTACTTGAGGGACAGCAAAATCAAAACTCAGCTGTCAGAGTGATTCCCTTAGGACTCTCTAACAATAAAGAGGCTTTGTCTGTGACAAGAAAAAACAGTGGCTACTCTGTTTTCACTAAGTTGCATGGTACTTGCTGCTTCCTGAGATTTTGTGACCATTTCAATCAAAGCCCAAGTAAACTGACAAGTTCTTATTACGAAAATTTAGGTGGAAAGCCTATATGTAAATCCTGGTGTCTGAACTGCAGCAAATGGCCTTCATAGTCACACAAAGCTGACCCCTAGTAGTTTGGAATTAGGAATCTACTTTGGTGGGGTTTTATAGATAGTAGGAAAGGGGCAATGGGTTCAATAAGTGTTTACCGTCACTGTGGACACATAACTTGGAAAGTAGCTCCACTGAAAGCTGCATTTTCCTCTGCTACAGTATCTTCCATTTTTGCTAAGTTACTTGTTCAGCAGCTAAATTGTTTGCTGTATTTAAGTGCTAGAGCTAACTGACATTTTTTGGTTTGTGAAATAGGCAGGAAAACATGACTTGAAGGAAATCCAGAGTTATAACTCTCAATAAGAGACTAATTAGCAAACTTCATGATGTGTATAAAACCCTAAGAAAGTTTCCAGCATTGGTTTCCTAAGACAGTTTCTAATGAGAGAGGGTACAAGAATACTTTCTCTGTTAACATCGTTCAGATTAAATTTATGGCATGATCTACTGTTGATTTCTAATTACTTTAGTTCTACATTTAATTCCACTCTCATATAAATTGATTTCATTTAGTGAAAATCTCAGGTAAGCTTTAGTTAGAGTCGTAATTTTACATAGCATTAGAGAAAAAAGAAACTTCAGAAATAAAAGCTAACAAAACATGATGCATGGCATATGACAATACGGAATATTCATTCAAGGATGTCCTAAGTTGCATGCCTGGTAAGCTCTAGCCTAGTAGATATCAGGATTATAAAGAGAAAATATATTTGTTTCTGGAAGGGCTCAGATGGTACTGAAAGTGCTGGAGAAATCTACACATAGTAGGTGAAAATGTAGAAAGTATGTCCACTGCGCAGTTTTAGGTGCCTATTTATCTCCTCACATTAGCTGTTTGCTCTGCCTGGTTTCCCACCATGGTCCATGAGGGGAGATGGACCACAGAGCAGCTCACCCAAAGCCTCTGGCAGTACCAGTATCTCTCCACTGACCGCTCAGGAAGCATAGAAGGACTAGTCAATCATCACTGTCCCTCCTATTCCCCCTCTTCTCGTCATCCCACCATCCCTACTGCCTCACAACCTCCCATCATGCACCAGTTTTAATGGTTTTAAACTGAAAGAGGGTAGATTTAGATTAAATATTAGGAAGAAATTCTTTACTCTGAGAGTGGTGAGACAATGGAACAGGTTGCCCAGAGAGGTTGTGGAGGCCCCATCCCTGGAAGTGTTCAAGGCCAGGTTGGATGGGGCTTTGAGCAACCTTGTCTTGTGGGAGGTGTTGGAACGAGATGATCTTTAAGGTCCCTTCCAACTCTAACCATTCTATAATTCTATGATTATATTATTTGCCTAAAAAAGGATTTAATTGTTTTCACAATTGTATAATTGGTCTTATATAAACTATTGGTCCAATATTAAATGTATAACTTCTGGAAATTGACTCATCATTATGATAGATGTAACATGGACTGTATATAAACTAAGAGCAGTGCTTGCCATTGCCTGTCAAGGCGTCCAGTTCCCACTGGCTCCATCTCTCCCTCTGTCTCACATCCATACACGTGTATGTGTTCGCAGTCTTCTTAGACTGATGTTCCTGCAAAAAATTGCCCTTAGACTAAAAAATTAAGTTTTTTAGTTCACTGTTAATCACTGGTTAACTAATGCAGCAGGCAGTACTTTGTGCCTGCCATCAGAGCAAGTAACTTGTCAGTCAAAATGTTGTTACTTTTTGGAACCTTCTATCTTTGAGAAATTTACCTTTATGAGAAAAAAACACTCCTGAGTTTCTCCTTTTGCTGCCTAGCATAAATAGCTGAACAGTAAATAGAACAGCAAGGAGACCAAAGACATTGATCCTCTAGTAAGTGTGTTAAACATGAGGCTGAAGACGCCAGATCCTGGATGAGAGTTTTAAGTACTGAACTGTTGGTTTCAAGGGCACTTGCTTCATCTTCATCAAAGGATGGGCAGTCCTTTGAACTTCAGTGATTATTTAATTGTTTTTGTTTTTCTACCCGTAACTGAAACACACCAAGTGGAATATTTTGCTCAACTTGAAACAAAGGCTTAATGTCAGCAGGAAAAACAAAATAAAAATAATAAATATGTAAATCTAGTTCAATTAAAAAAATATTTTCAGTATTTAGGTTCAAAGAAAAGACTAACACAAAGGACAAAAACAATGACTGAAATTAAGTGATTATATGACCCTTTTACTGCATCATAAAAAACCACATCCCTCTTAGAGCTTAGTTTTGCAAACAGCTTCATCTGATCTTAAGCCTCATTGCTGTCCAAAGTCTTCCCACCTCTGCTTCTGCCCTCCCCATTGTGTTTCTTTACCTGCTTTCCCACTTGTTTGTGCAACATACACATCAGCCAGGTGAGCTCAGCCCAGCCATTTCCCCAGGTGGCCGCACTGTCTTCTGTGGATGGGAGGAAAATGGGGAATACCTTTTGTCTTTTTGGCACAATGACCACCGAGCAGTTTAACCCAGTTGTGAAACTGTGGTTTGTCTCTCAGTAAATGTCTTTTCTTCAGTGTGCTTTCCTATCCTGAGAAATGTCAGCTATAGTTCCAACATGATGCTGCATTTGTGTTTTATAAAAACAATACTTGGTTGATTGAAGCAAGCCTACTCGATGGGCTTTACAGCTGTCAGCATAAGCATCTCTGGAGTAGCTCTTTATGAGAACTTTCCAGATCATCTGAGTTTAAGATTTTTTTTTATGGATTTAATGGAATTCTTATAAAAACAATTTGTTTGTTTTCCATGAAACTTCTGCTTTTGTTTTGTGATTAGATTGTAAATGTCACTAGAGGACTGCTAGGTATCTTGCTGGTTAGTTTCTCAACAATGAGCTTCAAAGCACAGTGGGACAAAAAACTTTAAAACAATATTTTAATAAGAAACATGAGTATTTCAAACTTCTAAAAAGGTTTACTTTTAGTCACGATTGGGGCAGATAGTCTTATCAGCCTGACCCAAAGCAGTTTAGCTATCCTGGCCCAATCGATTCTTCATTCACAGAATTCCTAGGTAGCCAGAGTAAGTTGCTGTATTTTTGCACTGACCTTTGTTTAACCTGCTCTGAGACTGCCTCTAAACACAGGTCTCTTGGTTAGAGATAGATGTGGAATGCAAACAAAAACAAAGCCTCTGGCACACTTGAAATGGGAGATGACCATTCCTTTTTCTCTTGCACTAATTCAGAATAAAGGAGTTGTAGATGATCCATTCAGACAGCAAGCTGATTAATATCACGTATTTCCAAAGGCACAGTTTGTCATAATAGATAAAATCAGTTCTATGCTTAGACTAGATGAAGTCTGAAAAAGCTTTATTCCAAGAGTTGCTTTTGCTCTACAGAAGACTACATCGACTAACCCACAATATCAAACAGGGATATGAAATGAAAGAAGTTTGAATCCATGACTCTCATTCAGCCTAGCCATCCATAAAAAGAAAGGGAAGAAATGTTTTCATAAATGCACATTAATCATTATCCTTTGTATTTCCATTAAATAAATAAATGAAACATGGATGATGGTAGAATATGTCTTCAATGTATCATGACTCTACGAAGAAAAGTCGCTCACTTTACAACATAGAGTAATTAAAGAATAAATAGACCCCTCTTTTTAGATGATAATCCTTTAATTCATCTGGAGACTCTAATTCAAGAAAATGTGTTCCACTTATATATGACAATGAAGAAAGTTTTCCTAGGCTAAACAGGTACCGGCCATTATATGTCATCATTTTCAATTTTTTTTCCCCCAGTTTCTGAGTTTGGTGTAAGAAGGAATGCAGGCTCAAAATCTAGAGTGAAATATGTGACAACGATGTTACAGTAGTCTACTGAAATCATTGCAATTTGGTTTTCTGATGGTTTTGCTTATTTGTGAGTATATACTAATTTTATAACCATCAACTCAAACCCATAAAGAAAAGCTGATACCTCTTCTTTACCTGTATGGCCACAGCTGCAGAGAAATTATTTTTTGAGGCATTGAGACCATTTTTAAATAGTAAAGCTGAAACTCAAATTCATACCCAACTTTCCAAAGACCAGACTCTTTCTACAACCTACTTTCTTCCATTTTGCATAACCAGCGGAGGACTAGTGAAAAAAAATTACTCTGGTTTTGATGAATTTGCCCCAGACAGTGTAGTCTTGAAAAAGCAGGGCGCATCTAATTTAGGGTGTCTTATTTCGCTTGTCATTTAGAGATTATTTGCCAAAAAGACACACATGCATTTCCACTAGTGAACAAATTTTCCTCACCCACAGGGAATCTCAGGGGGTGAGTTTTGCTCCTGCAAGGAAAATTCTGCTGAAACACTAAAAAATCCTTTGATTCCAGTATGTTAGTTGGGGAAGTTTTTGTGGGTATGAATCCAGCCCTCTGACACTCTGTTTGCCTTTGAATTAGCCAGAGAAGCTCCCCTGTAACCTTGAACCTCTAGCCATGTTGTAGTTGTGTGATTTCCCAAACATCTGCTGGGGACTTTGAAACCACCACATTCATTTTCTTATGACCTAAGCTGCAATTTAACTCAGGTCTCTGAAGATGAAAGCCAAGGAAGCCTCTGCAGAGAGCAGAACACTTTCCAAAGCAGTTCTCAGCTTGTGGAGCTGGGAACAGCTGGCCAGCTCTCCCCTTTGGGCCAGGAGGGCTTGTTGTTTCCAGATCCCTGTCAGACATCTGAGGAACCCCCATTTTTCTTTTTTTTCTACGCCCACTCCCTGAGGCAAAGGCCAGCAGTCCTTCCCCATCTGTCTGGAAAACCTGAAAAGAACCCTGAAACTTATTTTTTTTTTTCAGTAAAATGTCTGAGGTCTTCAGTCATTACAGCAATAGAAATAAATTCCCTTCAAAAGCAGCAGGACAAGAATCAGTCCTTGCTTGCTTGTTTGTTTGTAGTAGAAAATGCCATATTTTTTGCTAAATTGTAACAAGGCCTCGTAGTCAGTTTTACAATAGTTTTGTGGCACAGAATAGAATTTTATAAAAATGATACCAATGAATCACAAAGCTTTAGGTTTGAAGTAGATCTGGACGTGGATTTTTAAGGAACTTGTTGATGCCAAAACTAATTGTATTGATGTCAGTGAAATTTTTTACAGAAAGATATCCCCAGGCCCAGCATAAAGTCTCAAGCAATAGATACCTCAGATTAAGGAGTCAACATTGATCTGGGATGGAGGAAGACCAGATTTAAGTCTGCTCTCCGCGTGATTCAGAGCCTCCCATAGCCAAAGTGAGCGACGCAGTCTCCAGACTTTTCTAATGCAGCTCTCAGTCTCTTTTAATGAACTCCTTGGAAAGAGGGCTTGTTTTTAATGTGGAAAAATGTAGAACGTAAAACCTCAAATATTTTCACCAGACAGAACTCGCATTCCTTGGCCAGCCCCAGCTGGAAGTTATTGTCAAGGTTGCTGTTCATCAAAGGACTCAAGCAGAAGGCAGAGCCTTATTCTGGTATTTCTGTAGCACCTGTACAGCGGAGCCCTGCTTCGTGCCTGTGGCTCTTTGCTCTGACATATGACTCCCCAGAAACACACAAGTAAATAATATTCAATGCTAATCTCACAAATAGTCCCTTTAGGGCCACAGCTAATATGGTGCACTTAAAGTTAGGCATGTGCTCAATTATAAAGTTATTACTGAATCAGAGGCCTTGTAGGCTGAAAATTTGATTAAGGAGTATTTCAACTTGAGAAAAGCCCCCGGATTAAATGGGGATTTTTTTTCATACAAAGCTCAGACATATCAAATAATTTTGGAATATTCTTTTCCCTTTTAATAAGCTTGTGCAAGCTATAACATTGGAAATGTCTTCAAATGAAGTCTATAAGAGAGTATACTTTTCAGATTTCAAAGAAAAAGAGAAGTCTGCAGTCAGTGTGTAAGAAATCCAAAGTTTTTTTCCAAGCGTTTTGTTTTTCTTAGTCTAGAGTTTTTTAAGTTGATATAATTAATACTTTATTATTCAAACCAACCACAGCATTAAATGAAACAACGTTGACTTAACCTTCCTGTAACTCTATGTTTCATGACAGTTACCCCAAAGATTAATTAGATCTGCTCGACAAAACGAATTCATGATGTAAGTGGTGATAGAAATAACACTTTGAGTGGAAGCTACTCAAAAATTCTGTGAAGTGTTACCGTAATTAAGTGCCAAAGTCGGCTCTGGCGGGAGCAGACCTCAGTATCAACACAGAACGAGTTGCGCCCACGTGCAGTGGATGTGATCGTTGCCCCTGACTGAGCCCATTTGGGATTCCCCACTTTTTGGTGGAATTTCAATCCACTAGTGAAACTGGAGTCGGGGCAGGGGAAATTTGTGCACTGGACGGCTCATTGAAAACATCTCTGCATAGTTTCATGCCAAAGTACGGTGCATGATGGGAGGGTGTGATGCAGTAGGGATGGTGGGATGACAAGAAGAGGGGGAACAGGAGGAACAGTGATGATTGACTAGTTCTTCTAGGCTCCCTGAGCGATCAGTGGAGAAACACCGGCACTGCCAGAGNTTTGGGTGAGCTGCTCGGTGGTCTGTCTCTCCTCATGGATGAGCAGTAACAGTTTTAAATTGAAAGAGGGTAGATTTAGATTAGATATTAAGAAGAAATTCTTTACTCTGAGGGCGGTGAAGCACTGGAACAGGTTGCCCAGGGAAGCTGTGAATGCCCCATCCCTGGAAATCTTCAAGGCCAGGTTGGATGGGGCTTTGAGTAACCTGGTCTAGTAGGAGGTGTCTCTGGTCATGGCAGGAGAGTTGGAACTAGATGGTCTTTAAGGTCCCTTTCAGCTCTAACAATTCTCTGATTCTGTGATTCATGGACCATGGTGGGAAGCCAGGCAGAGCAAACAGCTAACATGAGATAAATAAGCACCTAAAACTGCACAGTGAAAGTACTTTCTACATTTTCACCTACTGCATGCAGACCCCCCCAGCACTTTCAGTACTATCTGACCCCTTCCAGAAACAAAAATATTTTCTCTTTATAATCCTGATATGTTAATTAATAATTAAGCCTTTACAATATGAAATCTAACTTTAATTTTATCAAGCTTTGAGAAGGTTAATCCAATACCTTAATGAAAGCACGCCTTTGTAAACAAGTCCCTTCTTTGCCTGGAGGACACAATGTATTTCACATAGGAATGTTATTTGTAAAATTGGCCCTGGCCCAAATTTAGATACGTAAGCATTTGCTTAATCTTAATGAGATCCATAATGTGCTTACAGGTAAATGCATGTTTAAACATATCGTTGGGAGAACAAAAAAAGAAGGCTGAGGCAGATCAAGGGGCTCATCGGACTGAAAAATAACCAAGGGGAGAAATACAGTTTCTTGTCCCCTGGAACTGTTCCCTGTTGTTGTTCACCACTAGCTCTTACTAGCCCATTGGAAAAGGTGATGTGGCTCTAGGAGCAATTGGCCAGGGCTGAAGGCTGCTTTACCCTCTTAGCAAAATGCAAATGGAAAGATAGCTCTGAAATCACTCCTTTAAATTTTTCTTTATTCTAGATATGATTTGAATCTTTTGCCTTTTTCCTCTGACTCTTTACACATACATGTAAGCTATTTATACTACTGCTGGTGGGGAAGTACATTTCTCTTGTCATACAGAATGTTGACTTTTCACTGAAAAAAATCAGTCTCCCCCAGAAACAAAACATTTTCAGCTGAGAACCAGCATTTTTCTGGTTTTAGTTTTCTTATTTTTTTTGACAAAAGTCAACATTTTCCATAGGAAACTAATATTCTTTGTGAGGTTTTTTGCATTAAAAACAGTTTCACTCTTTATACTTGTCATGGTTTAACCCCAGCCAGCA